>CAUYSK010013135.1:0-101426 GCA_963575035.1 Avahi laniger
TTTCTCTCTTTCTCTCTTTCTCTCTCTCTCTCTCTCTCTCTCTCTCTCTCTCTCTCTCTCTCTCTTTTTCTCTCTTTCTCTCTTTCTCTCTTTCTCTCTTTCTTTCCTTCTTGACAGAGTCTCACTCTGTTGCCCGGGCTAGAGTGCCGTGGCGTCAGCCTCACTCACAGCAACCTCAAACTCCTGGGCTCAGGTGATCCTCCTGCCTCAGCCTCCCAAGTAGCCATGCCTGGCTAATTTTTTCTATATATTTTTAGCTGTCCAATTAATTTCTTTCTAATTTTAGTAGAGACGGGATCTCGCTCTTGCTCAGACTGGTCTCGAACTCCTGAGCTCAAACGATCCATCCGCCTCGGCCTCCCAGAGTGCTAGGATTATAGGCGTGAGCCACTGTGCCCGGCTGAGATTATTTTTAAAAGTATATTGTAAACCCTAGGGCAACTCCTAAAAATGTTTTTAAAAAATTATAAATGATATGCCAAGAGAGGAGATAAACTGGAATCATATAAACTCATTAAAATCAGAGCAGTGGAAAAAGAGAGGAAAAAGGAAACAGAACAAATGCGGTGAAGAGAAAACAGTTATGAAGGGCCCATAAGCACATGAAAAGATTTCTCAGCATCATTAGTTATCAGAGAAGTGCAAGTTAAAATTCACAATGAGGTCGGCATGGTGGTTCACACCTGTGATACTAGCACTTTGGGAGGCCAAGGCGGGAGGATCGCTTGAGACTAGACTGGGCAGTAGTGAAATCCTGTCTTTAGAAAAAATAAAAAATTAGCCAGGCACAGTGGCTACAGGTGGTGCCCTGATCCCAGCTACTTAGGAGGCTGAGGCAGGAGGATGGCTTGAGCCCAGTAGTTTGAGGCTGTAGTGAGCAATGATCATGCCACTGCACTCCAGCCTGGACAACAAAGCGAGACTCTGTCTCAAAGCAAACAAACAAACAAACAAAAGAACCCCCAAAACAAAAAAACGAAAAACCTCACAATGAGATACTAATACACACCCGCCAGAATGAAAATTAAAATAAAAACTGATAGTGTTGCTGAGGATGCAGAACAACTGGATCTCTCATACATTGCTAATGGGAATGCAAAATGGCACGGCCACCTTGAAAAACAGTTTGACAGTTTATTTTAAAGTTAAACATATACTTACCACATGACTCAGCAATTCCACTCTTACGTTTTTTTTTGTTTTGTTTTTTTCCTGAGGCAGGGTCTCGCTCTGTCACCCCGGCTAGAGTGCAGTGGCATCATGATAGCTCACTATAACTTCGAACTTCTGGGCTCAAGCTGTCCTCTGCCTCAATCTCCTGAGTAGCTAGGACTGTAGGCATGAGCCACCGTGTCCAGTCCCACTCTTATGCATTTACCCAAGAGAAATGAACATGTCCATACAAAGACCTGTACACAAAATTATAGAAAGGAAGAACAGATTAGTGGTTGTCAGTGGCTAAAGATGAGAGCAGGGCAGCAGAAAAGCAGGTATGGCTGTATAAAGGCAATATGAGGAATCCTTAGTGATGGAAATGCCTTGTATCTTGACTGTATCGATGCCAATATCCTGATTGTGGTATGGTATTATAATTTTGCAAGACATTACCATTGGGAAACGCTGGGCAAAGGATACATGGGATCTTTCTGTATTATTTCTTACAACTGCTTATGAATTTACAATTATCTCAAAATAAAAGGTTTAACTAAACATGTAAGGTGGCCTATAATCTGTAAAATACAAGTAAATATTGACGGAAATTTTTGGGAACATGCCCATTTTATCAAAGGGGTATAGCTATAACAAGTCATCAAGTGTAGCTAACCATTGATTATTTATGCCAATGGAGGAAAATGAAAGTAAAGATTGATCGAGATATAATCTTTGTTTTTGATCTAAGGATAATTTATATATGGCTCTGGAGGGCCTCAGATTTATGCACACATACATAACTTTTCAGCAGGCTTAATTTGCTAGTAATGTCTGATCTAAGGGACATCCCCCCCCCCCCACTCGCCACCACTGCACCTTTTAACACCTTTTTTTGTGTGTGTTTCTAAGACGATCTTTTAAAACGGATGATTATAAAACAAATTCTTAACTGTGCCTGAACTATTAATGATTGTTTGGGTAAGTTTGTCTCACTGGCAGAAATTATTCAATAAGGAGTTAAGGACTAAGGGAAATGAAATGTAAGCTGTCTTCACGGTTGAAGGAACAAGGAAGGTAATATGATGAAGCAACAAGCAATGATTGCTTTAACTAAAATAATTTTCCATTTCCTAAACCCAAACCACAGAGATGCTGCCAGACTGTGATTTCTATTGATGACAGATGCTTAACAACAGGGATGGGATCTTCTGTATTATTTTTAATAAAGATAGTGCTGACCTTGCATAAAATCTTTCAGGTAATCCAGATATTATTCAATTCATAGGAAGCCACAATACTAAATGCTATAAGATAATAAAGAGTGAAAGTTTTTAGAATAGGTGGGAGGTGAGTCCTCCTTCCTCATGGGAAAAGGTGCCTCCAGGCATTTTTGACTATATATTGTTTGATTGAATGTTTATATCCAAGTTAGCCATCCTGCTGAAGGTTTAGCAATGCCTCTTCTAGACCACTTGTCCTCAACTTTGGCTGCACATTGGAATCCTATCCTCAGAAATTCTGGTTTAATAGGTCTGGGGAGCTACCGGGTGTTGGAATTTTGAAAAATTGCTCAGATAATTCTCATTTGCAGCCAAGGCTGAGAACCACTGCTTTATAGAACGTTGGCCAGATATGAAGTAAGAAACCCTCATGCCACCATCACCTGCTGAAATTCACTATTGACCAACTATATGATCAACATTCTAACTCATACTTTTTTCTTTTTTTTATTTCAGCATATTATGGGGATACAAACGTTTAGGTTGCATAATGCCTTTGCCCCACCCGAGTCAGAGTTTCAAGTGTGTCCATCACCCAGACGGTTTGCACTCCACCCATTCCCTCCTCCCCCCTCCCATCTGCCCGACACCTGATGAATGTTACTACTATATGTGCACATAAGTGTTGATCAGTTAATACCAATTTGATGGTGAGTACATGTGGTGCTTGTTTTTCCATTCTCATGATACTTCACTCAGTAGAATGGGCTCCACCTCTGGGATAATACAAGAGGTGCTAGATCACCACTGTTTTTTGTGGCTGAGTAGAACTCCATGGTATACATACACCACATTTTATTAATCCACTCATGTATTGATGGGCACTTGGGTTGCTTCCACATCTTTGCAACTGTGAATTGTGCTGCTATAAACATTCTAGTGCAGATGTCTTTTTTATAGAATGTCTTTTTTTCTTTTGGGTAGATGCCCAGTAATGGGATTGTTGGATCAAATGGTAGTTCTACTTGTAGCTCTTTGAGGTATCTCCTCATTACTTTCCACAGAGGTTGTACTAGTTTGCATAATTCTTTCTTAACTTCATTTCAATACCTTTAATACTTCTCAGATGATTTCTAGTTTTGCATTCCCAAGTGTTAGTTCACGCTGGTTTTATTCACAATGACATTGCATGTTTATACTGTGAGCCAGGGCTCAGTTATCACAAAGGATCTGCCCATTGGTCAATAATTCATGTTAGATCACTTGAGGGCATGAATCTAACATTGCTCTCTAGGAGGGTGGGACCAAGAGCATTATGCACGAGCGGGTTTGAGAAAAGGGTACAGATGCAGGATGGCTAAAATTAACTCTACATAAAAGTAGTACTCAAAGATGGTTAATTCTCACTCTAAGTTCTTGGTTCAATTAGTGCTCTTTAGTTAAGACATAGATGCAGATATCTCTGTTTTTATTGTTTGTTAATTGATTAATTTTCATGGCCATTCTAAGCAAATAGAATTTTCTGCCTGGAAGTCACTAGGGCTGTGTAGTTTAGAATTCAAGTCATTCAAGGATGTAGCCTCTAGACTCAGTGTTTCATATTCTGGTTTCCAAGATTAAGACTCGCAGGGCATAACGTGTGGCAACATATCTACATGGGTAGCACACATTTAGATTGCTTTTGGTTTTTCTGGAATCAGATAATAGCTGAATTATTACTAACAGATATGAAATGGAATAGTTATGAAGTAAAATAATTAATGGCCAATTCTAGTAGGTCTCTCCCATCCTCTCAATTTAATAGATCTAGCAAACTATACCTTACAACATGATTATTTTGTCTGAAAGGGATTAATCAATAAAAATGCCCAGTTCATTTTTTAATGAATAAATACTGTGAGACAAGACAGAGATGTATTTATGAAGGTCAAGACTCATAGGGACGTTCACTGGTTAGGGAGTGTGTATGTGTGGGATTGTGGTCTGGGAGTGCCAAGTGCTGGCTTGTTGTAGAGAAGAACCTTCTTGGTCCCACTGTTCAAGGTCTTGTGCTTAGTGTTGTGGGTGTTGACTGGATTTCCTTAGAACACCCAGAGATGGTCTCTGGGGGAAGATATACTTCACTTAAACTCATAAGAAACATGTTCTAACTAGAATAAACATCTATTAATTGATAGTGGGGACCATTACTTTCCAAATGCTGGAATGCTGTCATCCTCTGTCTAGCATTCTTCTGCCCTAATATTTAAGTATCTGAAATACTATCCAGGAGATTTCTTGATGAGCATGGAATGAGAATAAAGAAAAGAAATGGAATAGTGTGCCAGCCAGGGATATTAGTTGCAAGTTGACTTCTGGCTGACTTAAGACAAGAGAAGGGGAGAGAGGAAAAGGAGGAACAGGAGGAGAAAGAAGAGGAGCAGGAGGAGAGGGAGGAGAAAAAGAAGGAGAAAAAAAAGACTCTTATGAGAGAATATTAGGTAGTTCACAGAATCGCTAGGAAGCCTGGAGAACCAGGCTGAAGTGGGCAAGCACCAAGGTAGACTTTGAAGCCAAAATCACTGGCAAAATCACACCTCTGAGCAGTCTGGAAAGGGGCATCCTAGCCATTTCTGCCAATCAGGAAATGCCACTGACACAAAGGAATGTCCCTGTTTTTTGTGAGACTAGCTCCAAATTCAGAATCTCTTGTGGAAATGGCCAAGTTTAAAATGTGTTCATGCTGTAGCTGGTGGGGTTGCTGGGACAAAAATATATTCAGCTTCTAAAGTGATAGATGAAACCTCTAGTGCTCCCCCAAAACCCAGAATGTAGGAAATTCTTCGGACACAGGAAGGAAGCATCAGGTATTGGGCAGCCAAAATAATGACAAATGTCCACTATGAATTATTTAAGGGGTTATTTGTCCTCAACATCAGGAAAACCTAATGTGTATATGTATGTATGTATGTGCGTATATCTATTTGGGGGCCATATCTAAATAGTTTGCTTTTCTCCCCAGTGTCTCTGTTCCTTAGGCAATGTTAGATTCATTTATTTGTATCTCTTTGTTCCCTGATTTTCTGTGTGGCATCCATTTTTGCTTTAGAGGTGATTTGGAGTCTATAATTAAGCCAAAATATCTCCCCGCATTGTGTGTTGATTCAGTTATTCTCAGTCTCAGAATTGTTGCTGTGAAGCAAAGGACTCAACCAAACACCATGAGGATCACACAGCATAGGTTCCTCACGAGCACAGGGTGCCTCACAGGACCAGAATGGCAGATGCAATCCAGAGAGGTGTGCTTTGTCCAAAGCAGCGGGGACACATCATGGATTGTGCTCCAGGACCGAGGAGGCCCTGCCCCACTGCTACTATGCCTTTTTATAGGCAAGTAAGGCAAGAGAGAGGCTTTGCAACTTAGGTGGATGAGGAAATGGTTTGAACTTGGGCACCGCCAGCTACCCTAAGGAGTTGCACATTCTCTCCTATTACCTGGAATCCTTGTGGGACATCGAGAGTATATGCAGTCCTTCTCACTGCCGGCCTATTTTCAGGTAGCAGATAATCCTTTCTCCACAGCTGCATATAAGCAGCATTACCTAGTTGGGCTCTGCATCTTTGCATGGCCACAAAGCTGATTTTGTCAATAGCCCCACAGATAGGCCCAGAGGCTAGATTCATGCTAACAAACTTACACTGATATTGAAACAAGAATGCTACTTTATTGCTTTGCAATGAGAAATACACCTGGCAGGCATGCCAGAATATAAATCCGGTTGGCTGGTTCTCTCCCCATCTAGGAAAAAAATATCTAGTTTATAAAAGAAAGTTTGCCTGAGGAGTAGGAAACCATTTCAAGGGAAGTTGTTTTTCTTTACCACCTTATCCCTAGGGCCTTGAATAGTGTCAGAAAGATAGTAGGCATTCAATAAACGTTTGTTGAATGAATAAAAGCTATGACAAGTTATTCACATAGTGTTACCTGTTACTGCCATTGAAATGAGATAGACACCCACTTATCAGACATAGTTGCACAATGGAAAAAAGTATCAGCCTTGGAGTTACATAAATAAGAGCCTGAATTCCCAGTGTGCTACTTACCTTACTGAGTTTCCATTTCTTCATAAGTAAAAGAAGTATAATCTATAGAATTAGGTTTCGCTGAATATAATAAGGAAGTCAGAAACAGTGGCTTTGAATATTATAGATGTTTATTTCTCTCTCATGTAGAAGAAGTCTGGAGGTAGGCACCCCAGGGATGACGTGATGGCTTCGTGGATGTTGGGGACCCAGGCTCTAATTATTCTGTTCCACCATCTCAGTGCGTGACTTTCATTTTCATTTAGCTCATGATTTAAGATGGCTGCTGAAGCTTCAGCCATCACATCTTTCTCTCAAAATAAATAAATAAATAAAGCTCTAATTTGTACCATTTGCCAGTTTCCATTGCATAATAGTCCCACCATGACTGATTTCAAGCTGCCAACAGTTTAACAGGCAGATTAAAAAATTCCCATATATGTAATAATCAGCTCTTGAGAACCTCCAACTGTCCCTCTGACACACTTCCCTTCCTGCTTGGTGGTAGTGGAGTGGCCATAGGCATTT
Source organism: Avahi laniger (assembly GCA_963575035.1). Lineage (NCBI taxonomy): Eukaryota > Metazoa > Chordata > Mammalia > Primates > Indriidae > Avahi > Avahi laniger. Next base: position 6,963 of record CAUYSK010013135.1, read on the forward strand.
TAAGATTCTACTATGGGGAAGTTGAGTTGATGTTGCATTTAGTTTATCCTTAATGTCATCTATTTATGTGAGTTGAAGGCAGTTTCATATATGCTTAAGGTATTGATAGACCTCCTGGGGTAGGAATAGTTTCCAGAAATATTCCTACCCCACTGTGCTGACCTGCCTGGAGTTGTGGCATGAATGTGCAGGGCCAGATAGCATATTATATGAAAGTTTTCTACAGGTCCTTGCCCCTAAAGTATGTGTGTAGTTGTCTTAGTCTGTTCAGTCTGCTATAACAAAATACCATAAACGGGGTGGCTAATAAACAGAAATATATTTTTCATAGTTCTGGAGGTTGGAAAGTCCAAGGTCAAGGCACCGGCAGATTTGGGGCCTGGTGAGGGCCCACTTTCTGGTTTACAGATGGCACCTTCTTGCTGTGTCCTCACATGGCAGAAGGAGCAGTCACTCTGGGGCCTCTTTTATAAGTACACTAATCCCATTCACAAGGGCTCCCTCCTCATGACCTAATCACCTCCCAAACCTTCTACCTCCTAATACCATCACATGGGTGAATAGGTTTCAATATATGAATTTTGGAAGGACACAAACATTCAGACCATAGCAGCAATGAAACAACAAAAAGATGTGGAATGCTCAGAGTTATAAGTTGGCATGTGGGAAATGATCAGAGATGTGAAATTGTTCAGGCAAGGATTTGGTTCTTATTGATGTCTAGCAAAAATGGTTCTCTCCTGTTAGGAATAAACTTGATAATAAAACTATAAAAGTTCCAACAATTTTTAAAAGGGAAATATAGGCATAAATCTGTCCTAGTACTTTAAACAGCCAGTATGTCTAACTGTGAATTACTACATGTTACATATCACAACATATGGATCATATCTTAACATGATATTAAACGAGTATGAAGCTGAAAGAAAAATTGCCAATCAGAAATTAAGAAACAAACATTGATCAATCATGCTAGAGAACAGACTGAATTATCTTTATATTTTCTTTAGAGAAAATATTACAAAATTGTCACATGAAGAAGGGATCAACAAACATGTGGGCAAAAACGTGGAAAAAACTATTACAAATGTGTAGTAGGCATTACTCAATAAAAATATGTTATACCTATGTGGAAAAAGATGAAATGCATACATTACATGCATTGTACCATACACAAGAATCTAATACCCTTTTTGTCTTTCATAACATTGACATTTTGGAGGAGTCCAGGCCAGATGTTTTGTAGATTGACCTAGACTTTGAGTACGTCTAATTGTTTCTTCGTAGTTAGATTCAGGTTAGACATTTTTTGCAAGAGGACCACATGGGCGATGTTGTTCGTTTTTCAAGTGCATCACACCAGGACGCATATGAGGTCAGATCGCCACTTATTGGAGATGTTAGTTTTGGTCATTTGGTTAAGATGGTGCATATACCTTTAAGTGGTGGTATGCATATATATATATATGTATATCTGTAAAATCACACAGCGACTATGTTCACACTCTGAGAAGCTAAGCATGAGGCAAAACTTAAAGTGCGCCGCAGGAGGCAGTCGCTTTTCCAGACTCTGGGAAAAAAATGGTCCAACCACGCCCACTCTCCTGCCCGCCCGCGCCTCTTTTCACGGAAAATCAACTCTCAGAACCAGAGAGCCCCCTACTCACACGCGCCCAAATCTTTTCCTATCAGCATGTGTGCGCTTGCGCAATCTCCAGGCGGCTCCTTTGCAGGGCCCGACCGCTTCTTTCTGCTGCTTTCCTCCGGCCTCCCCCCTCCCGCAGCTCTAGCTTTTCCCTAAAGGGTCATCACAGGGCGCCAAACGCTGGCCCGCGAGAAGGCCGGGGGTGGGGCGGGGCGCAGCGCGGCACGTCAGTGGCCTTCCGGGCGGAAGTCCGTAGCCTCCCGAGCAGCTGATTGGCTTTCGGGCTGGCGCCTGTCTCAACCCCCGCGCCAGTTTCGTGCTGGTTGGCGCGGAATCGGTGGACTCTGGGGCCATGGCGCCCGTGCACGGCGACGACTGCGAGCTGGGAGCGAGCGGTGAGGGACGACTCCGCGCGCGGGGCTCCGGGTTGGCACCGTGGCATGATTGCGGGTAGTGGAGTTCGGGGAGGGAAGTCTCCGCTTTATTTTTTTTCTGAGGGAGACGCGCGCCTGGGTTGCCCCGCGGGTCTGTTTGGGCTCAGACTTTGGTCGTCTCGGGCGGGGGCTCTTCTGGCGTCGGACAGGGTTTCCTTGCGGGACTGTTTGCTCTTGGCAAACCAGAACTGCAGGATTTTTTTGTTTGAAATGCTGCCTCACCCCTGCTACTGATGGTCTCTGCAGTCGCTTGCCTTTTTATTTATTTATTTATTTTTTTGGTGAGTTGCACCCACGTGCTGGGCATAACTTCATGGAGACTGGCCCCTGTGGGGCACTGTCTCGGCTGAAAGTATTTTACTGCTGCCGTCCCAAGTATCCGCTTGAGGACTAGGACAGAACAGATGTGTGCCCTCCTTTTTAGGAACTCCCAGGAAAATTATTGTATTATTGCATTGTAACTGAGCAGGAAAGAAAGCTCTAAGCGCTGTCACCAGTACAAACCATTTTGTCTTTTTAGGTAATGGGTTTCTACTTTATGCATTAACAGTTTTTCTTTCACATTCTTCTCTAGAAAGTTCTTCAAGTGTTGCATAGAAATAGTGTTCACAATCTAGTCATTTCTGGTGAAGTTTCTAAAAAGAAATGCATCCGTTCAGCAGCATTTCGGATATCCTGTGTATCACTCAGTTTGTCAGTGGTAATCTTTTATTTCCAAAAATAGAATACAAAAATGCAAATGGCTTTGTCTGATTTCTGATCAGTGTTCAACTAAAGTGTGACTTGACTTCAGTGAACTTCTGACTTAAAATCAGATTCTTCATTTTGTTAGCTCAAGTGTCACATCTCCTGTCACTCAAATACATCACCATTAATGAGAACTTATTTCCTAATCAGCTTCCTTTGCATTCACCTAGTTGCGAATTACAGATTTCAATTTGTTCTTCTAGCCTTTCGTTTTTTAAGACAATTTATTTTGGAGAGACGGCTAGCCTGGATTACAAATGGGATGTAGGATGTGAGTATGTGAACAGTCTTTATAGCCATCTATCAGTGATTTGCCACTAAGCCCTTTCTTCACCCTAAAAACCGTGTGTCATCCGTGAACATCAAGAAAATCACTCTCTGGAGGTTACTGTGCAATCTTGAGACCCCTCTTAAGTCATGGTGTTGATTAAGTAGTTGCTGGAGACTTGTGACTGGAATTTTTCCTTTAGGGCAGACTGAAAGATTGTTACCTGAAAGACTGTTGCAGGCTACTACTGTCTCTGCTTTTGTGGAGGGTGGAGATACATGGTAATTTTGAGCCAAATATTTAAACCTTTGTAACTGGATTTTTTTTATGCTTATTCTTTTCTGCTAACTTGGCTACAGGAAGCATTGGCGATATATTCCAAAAAAGAAAATCCAGGGTTTTTTTCTTGAGTATTAGAAGGTGGGGCACCTCGAAAATGGCAGTCAAAAGTTGAAAAGTCTGTAAGTAGCTGCTATTATTAATATATATGAAAAGAGATCAGGGGAAGTTTAATGATCAAAAAAGTGGATTCAATGGTTTATTCATTTGTTCACTCAGCAAATATTTATTATGTATCTACCAGGAATAGGCATTCTGCCAGGCTCTGGCATTAAAATGGTGGGTAGCCTGGACATAGTTTCTTCGTGAAGTTGAATTATAACTGTATAATTATATACAGTGCTATATTGAGGCTTCCCTGAGAAAACTGCTTTACTTTATTTTTGCATTCTGTGATACTGCTGGGTATGGTGTGTATGCGGGGTATGTGTATATATGTTCGACTATCCTGCATCCGCATACACACAGAGACATTAAATGAGCTTCCCCTATATTGCTAAGTGCAAAGCATGATAGGCATCCTCATATAATCCTTAACAGTTTTTTGAAGCAGACATGATTATCTCCGTTTCACAGGTGAGGACCCTGAGGCTCTGCATTAGAGTCCTTAATTGTAAGCTGCAGGAACCAACTGTAGCTAATTTAAACAGAAAAGGAATTTATTAGAAGTATATGTGTTTTTCACAGAAACTCCGGGAGGACTGAAAGGCTAGTCCAGGGTTTGCTTAGCTAGGAACAGTGATTGAAAGTGTGTCAGAAAACTGGGTCAGTAAGGAGATCATTGGCAATCTTGAGCAAATACTTGATGCTATAGCTTGTACTTTAGGACACTGCTTCACTGTTGCTCCAGGTTCTCAATCCTTCTGTAGCTACTGCTGCTTCTAGAATCTTCCTTAAGCCCCTCCCCTTTCCTTGTGACACTGGCTTCTGATTTAAAATGTAAGCAGGTGTTCCTGATTGGTAGAGCCTATTTTATGTGCCTGTGCCCCGGCTACAAGGATGTCTGGAAAAGAGCATCTACCTTTTCAGCTTCTGTAGTGGGACATAGGCTCTGCATCCCATCAAGACTTACAAGGGGGGAATTTCACAGTTTCAGATGTTAGGTAGCTTACGACAAGATAGTTGTCCACTGCTTAACTGCTGCTTCTCCCTAATCGGGTTCTCCTACTCACTCTACACTCTCATGTCGAATTTATCTTGCACACTGACTTTCTTTCAGTTTCTTAATAAACCTTGCATTTTCATCCCTTTGTAATTTGACTCATGCCTCTTTCTCTGCTTGTGCTACTTTTTACCCTGTTCTTTGGTGGTGAAATTCTGCTTTTTCTAGGCTTGCATTGGAAACCTCCCCTGTGAAGCCTTCCTTGATTTCCTAGGCAAAGTCCATGGCTCTTTTTGCTATGTGTCTTCAGTAGTGTGTTCTTACCTCTTCTATGGCATCATGTTTATATTATGATCGTAGTCTCAGGTACTTTTGCCGTACTTGACTGTAGCCCCTTGAGGACAGGCAACTCTGTCTTATTTGTAATTGCACCCCAAACCCTGTGTAGTGGAACATTGTTGCCCATGCAGTAAGTCCATTTGAAGACCTATAGATTTTGTCAGGAGTCAAGGGAATCTTGAAGGGGATACACTGAGGCCAGCTTTTCACTTTTAGTGGTCATGTTTAATAATCTCTCAAATCTTTTCATGTAGGCCTGCTCATGATTTTTGAAATCATTTGAGTGACACGCAAGATTTTGTGGCTGTCATTATTAAGTACCTGCATTCCTTAATTTTTACTTAATGTCTTTCTGAAAATGGATTTAAAAGTCAAATGTGAAAGTCAAACAATAGACTGAGATGTTATAAAGAGAGATTCCATTTCTAGAGAGCTAGAAAAAAACAAGATCTCTAATTATGCTTCACCTTTAGGATGTAGTTTTCAACAGTTTATTGCCAGCATTTAGTGCATGTTCTTTAAATTGTATCTTCTATTTCAGTCAAACAGCTTAATGTTGTGAACATTCCAGTGGAGTTGGAGCTTTTAGGATGCCTCTTATCAATACTTCTCCTTTTCTGTGCCTACTCCTTTTTATAAATTAATTAGCACCAAATACAATAAAATACTCCATTTTACAGACATAGATGGCAGTCATGCTAAGCCTAAACTCATGGCTGACCGGCAGCACTGTAGTGCTTGACTTGGTTATTCATTAGCTGGTTTATGAAAGTCATAATTCTGTGGAGGAATTCTTTTTAGTATGTGTGTGGAGTAGTCAGTTTATAGTGACCAAAAGCATGAATAATTCAAGGGTTAAATGAATGAACACTGAGATCCTCTGGTAGTTCAGTAATTTTTGACAAAACACATTTTAATCTTTGTAATTTTTTTTACTATCATCCTATAATATTATAACCAACTGGGGCCTTTAAATTAGTGATGGAACCAAGAATCTCCTCAGTGCTGTCTGTCTTAAATTCCCCCAGCTTCCAATCTATTCCTCCTTTGAAATTCCAGGTACTTTATCTGAACTTCTATTAGGACATGCATTACTTACTTCTAAATATTATTTTAGAGCCAGTTGCTACTTACCTCCCAAATTAGATTGTAGTTCTTTAAGTAAAGGGACCATGTCTTTTTGATCTTTGTGTCTTTAATAATGCCTAGTACTTTGCAAAGAGTAGATGCTCCTTAAACTCTTGATTAATAGAATACAAAATGAATTGTCTTTCTTTTATAACACACTGGATTACTTGTGGGTTGTCATTTCTGATGGAAAGATTATGGACTAGCTAATGACTGATCTCCCTTCTCTAGTGTCTCCATAGGATATCAGTTGAATTGGGGACGTTCCTCTTTTTGGAGAAAAAAATAACAGCGGTTTCAGTTTTAACTGGATCTTAGAGAAAATTTCTGAAGACACACATCTGCATATTTGGCCATAAGCTTTGGGAATGATTTACGTTGTTACAAGTATCCATTTGTATAATATTAAAATTGTGTGTTGCTATTGGCAAGAAATGTTCCTTTGTTTTTGAGGGAAGATGACTGACAATTTTGTAACATATTCTATAAATTTGGCTTTCTTCCAGCTGTGTCAGATTCGGGGAGTTTTGTAGCTTCTCGAGCCCGGCGAGAGAAAAAATCAAAGAAAGGGCGCCAAGAAGCTCTAGAAAGACTGAAAAAGGCTAAAGCTGGTGAGAAGTATAAATATGAAGTAAGTAACCATTTTTCTTTTTTTTCCTCTTGTGCTTCATTTAATTCATAACTTGCAATTAGTTTTATGTCACCTTTGCCCCGATTAGAAATATTAATATATTCCACCCTCTTATAATATTTCTTAATGTTGAACATGCATGGGCATGAGATAGGTTTACAGATTATGAAGAATACTCAACTCTTAAAGTTTCTATAAGGCACTTTACACATGATTTGAAAATTCCAACATGAAAGGACATAGCTATATATTTTTCCTTATTGAGCATACTGTATCTCAGGTAAGTCCTATGGCTTTGTTGGGGTAACTTGGAGGTACTTTTACTTTACTCTTAAGGTATCGAATGGTCTAGCTAAGCACTACTACTCCTTGGAGAGAATTGTTCTTCCTAATCTCATTTACAAGGGGAGTGGCAGTGGGAACTTGGACCTTACTTCTGCCATGTCCTGCTTATAAGATTGAATGTGATGATCTTTTGGCCATTTTCCTCTAGCCACTGTTTGTGGCCTACAGGTAAAGAAACAGAGTGGCTACCCTCTGCACAACATTGTCTAGCTTCACCTTCAGTGTTCCCTGAGTATCTTAATTGCCTTAAGGCTAGAAAGTGATTAATCAATACTAGAAAATAATATCAGTAACAACAACTGATGTACATTTTGAGCTGATACACTGTTCTAAGTGCTTTTCGCAGTATACTTACTCGTTAATCCTTGCAATAACCAAATGAAATTAGATGCTGTGATTAACACCATTTGGCAGGTGAGATATTTGAGGCACAGAAAGTTTTGTGAGGTCACAGTGGCAGATGCTGTTTTGAACCCAGGCATTCTGGCTTTAGAATATGCATATTCTATAATCTATATTTTATTGGGCAACTAAGCAAATAGTAGATTTTTGCCATTTGGCACCATTTGGTCAAGTTAAGTGAGACAGCCAGATCATAAAGGGTTGCTAAAAGGATTACAGTAAAGCAGAAGTAAAGCATTTTTAAGTAGGTACTTCTATAAAGGAGTTCTGTGGGACATTTCAGATGTTGGCACAATGTGGCTAATTTCCCTTTAAACACTGTGCTGTTAATTGTATGGCTCTAAGAGTTCATGCTGAGCAGTAACAATGTTGTTTTTAAAGATAGAGTTAAAATGACATTTTACTCGAAATGATTTTTAAAAATAGTTTTCTGATCTCTTCTTGATAGTATATCAGTGAATTATTTATTAATACATAGGCGACAAAGTATGTCTTCAACCAAAATAATTGTGCCAGTTCCCCTCCAGCAGAAAAAAGAAAATTGGTCAGTATGGTAATATTAGTTGGACTAGTTTGCATCAGGGTTGTTAAAAACGTAATTTGATAGGGCAGGTAGCTTCTGTTACCAGGTGGTCAAAGGCCAAATCATTATTCACCAGTGATCCCTGTAGCGCAGGTTAAAAAGGAGGTGAAAACTAAGCCTAATCCTATAATTATCATAAGCCTTGTAGTTGTGGCAGAAATCCAGTCAGCTCTGGCCATCAGACTCTCAAAGCTCCGTGTCCAAGTTTTTTCCTAGGTTGTTAACTCTTCAAGTGGAGTTAGTAATTTTCCCCACACCCCATTTGACAAAGGAAGAACTCTTGCGAGAAGGGGGAATTTTTTATAAGGTATCTATGAGATCTTACTAACCAGCCAACCAGATTCCCATCTGGGAAGTCAGTGGCCTGTCACCATGGACAGCTGCAGCAGTAGCGTGTATCTGTTTTGTTTGTTTTAACTATGCAGGGATGATCCGCTTTATTCATACCAATAGCTCACGGTGCTCTGACTCTCTGGCAGTCAGGCCGCCAGTGTGATTGGAGAACCTGCCACACTCTGGACTTGCTTTTCAAATAGCTCAGCATTTAAGTCCCTATGCAGTTTCAAGACCTGAGGATGATGGGGGATCAGTGGTAATGCAAACAGGGATCACTCAAAAACCATTTCTAGTTTGCCTGTAGAACATAGAGTATGTTTGTTTTGCTAATTTTTGGAAGAGGATGGATGAGGGGAGATTTTCCTTTTGAATTATATTTGGTTGGTTGAATAGTTATTAAAATTATCATCTGTTCACAAGAGCATATGTCAGCTAGTGGAGAGGGAGATGGCATGCCTTACAGGTTTGCTAAGTATAGGAGAAACCAGTCTAGAAATTACAAGTGAATAATCCCCAAAGCAGCTAATGAAGAATTGGCTATAATTCAGTTTGTTTTTTATGAAGTAGATGAGTAATTGATGGTGTGACAAGTATATTATGCTAATGGAATCGTTTAATGTCTTATGTTAACACCCACCTAAAAGGAATACTAAGTTAATTGATGTCTATTTAAGGAAAACCCTGTAGTGGTGTTGAATGTCAGAACTCATGATTTGGTTGCAGCTACTCCTTCAGGCTGCCATTCCAATTTCAGTTTGACAGTTTTTTCATCAGAATTGTTTAACACTTTCACTCCGTTTGAAGCTTTTTCTCGAACTTGTATAATGGCAGGTTGAGGACTTCACAAGTGTTTATGAAGAAGTTGATGAAGAACAGTATTCAAAGCTGGTTCAGGCACGCCAAGATGATGACTGGATCGTGGATGATGGTACGTGGGGGGAAATTGCCTGCCAGATACTGTGTTATTAAATAATTGCTTCTCGTGGATTCTAATGCAGTGGAGTTGCTGCTCTGCCTAGGCAGATAGATGAAAGGCACAGTTAGGATTTTACCATTGGTTTGGATTTTCCTTAATTATTTGAGGATGAGGAAGCAGAACAATAGGAAGTTTATTTGGGGATATTTTGAAGAATCTAGGCATATACCTCAGAATATAGTATAAATCCTCCAGGATATAGCTATGTAGGAATTGGGACAAGCCATGTGCCGGTGGGGCCAACACACAGCATTTGGAATTAAGAAGTACAGGGTCAAGATTCATCTTGCACACTTTCCAACTGTATGACCTTGGACAGGTCACTTAATCTCTCTGAGCCTTAAGTTCTTCATCTGTAACATGGAGATAAGAAAACCACCTGTCTCCCAGATTTGCTGTGAGGAGTACACAAGGTTCTAGGTATGAAAAGTAACTTGAACAGTGGAAAGCACTGTGGAAAGGCTGGGCCTAATGTTCTTATACCCCTTGTAGAAAGCTCACTGGTTCCTGTTTGCAGGGTCTGACATTTTAGGCATGTGAATACTGACCACAGGGAGGAGATGTAGACTGTGCCTGTGACTCTTTACGTTTCTGTGATACTTCTGTAATTGGACTTGGCTATATTGCCAGATTTCCTTTGTTTGTAGCCTGGGGTGCCTTTCTGGACTTGTGGTAGTCTTGACTCTTTCGCTTGTTATTTTCTGGTAGAGTAAAACTGCTATAAAGCATCCTATTGTGACAGACTTTGATGCTGTGGGCCAAATCATTTCCCCAGCTCACCTACCTGGATGTAATATATATCCTTCGGTTTTGATTCCACACCTGCTACATGAATGCTGTGCCTTGTTTGACACCTGTTTGAACAGGATTCTGTTGCACTTAAAAATAGCACAGGCCAGGAGGACATCTGAGTGGGTATAAAAGGGTTTTTTTTTTTTTTTGGTCATGGCTAAAATATTATTGGCCACTTTTAGAAACTTGATCCCAATGTTAAATTTTATTACTGCAGATGGTATTGGTTATGTGGAAGATGGCCGAGAGATTTTTGATGATGACCTTGAAGATGATGCCCTTGATGTCAGTGAGAAAGGTACCTATATTTTGTTTTCATGAGAGTGTCATTTTGAAATTTAAAGAATTATCTAAAATTTGAGATGACTTGGTACTCTGATATAGTTTCCCTTTGAGGGAAGGACCTACCATCATTGATTTTAGGTATAGACTATGTTCCTCTATTGTGAGAAGTGTAGTTATATATAAAATTAAATGGAAAAAGCAAAAACACCACCAGGAAATGAAGTTTCATGTCTCTATTATCCAAAGAGTTTGGTCTTTTACTTATTTTGAAATTTTCAGTTCTGTGGTCATTTTAGACTTGCTAATTTTGAGGGCTGCACCAATAAATGATGTCTTTTAATTCCTACTGAAATGATGTATTTATAATTTTAGCTCTTTGATAATTGTATAGTAGAATAACAAGGTTTAGAACTAATCAACTTGTTTAATTGAAATTTAAAATGATATGAATGAATGTGTGAGATTTTCTTAGCTATACAATCATTGGTAAATTTTTTTTGAGTAAACAAGCCTAATTTAGGTCCTATAAAATGAGAATGGGAAATTCTCTTCAATATTTTTTTTTTAATTTAGTTTGTTAATTATTAGTCTTCCACCACCAAGTGCTTGATTCGGGGTTAGCCAACTATGGTCCACTCACAGCTGGTTTAGTTTTATTGAGATATAATTCACATACCATACAATTCACCTATTTAAAGTGTAAAATTCAGTGGCTTTTAATGTAGTCACAGAGTTGTGCAGCCATCACCACAATCAATTTTAGAACATTTTCGTTACCCCAAGAGGAAATCATACCTGTTTTTGTAACAGTCTTCAAGCTAAGAATGATTTTCACATTTTTTAAAGAGTGTTTAAAAAAGAGAAAGAAAAATGCAAAGAAGAATACGTAACAGTGCAAGAGAGGTTCATGTGGCCAAAAAGCCTAAAATCTGTACTATCTTGCCCTTTAACAGACAGTCTGGACCCTCATTTGCAGATTAACATTTTGCAGCATTTGTTTCCTCTCTCCCTCTTCCCAACCGCATACATAGAGATTTTTTTTTCTGGTGAACTTTGTGAAGAATAAGGACACTTGTCTCCTAACCACAGTACCATTATCATGATATTATCTAATATATTGTCTATATTAAAATTTCTCTGATTAGCCCAATAATGTCTTTTATATATATTTTTTAAAATGCAGAATCCACTTTAGTTTTCATGTCTCTTTAGTGTAGAACAACTCTTCTTTTTGTCTTTCATGACATTGACATTCTTAAAGGGACCAGACTGGTCGTTTTGTTGAATGTCCCATAATCTGGGATTTGCCTGATTGCTTCTTCATGCTTAGATTAGAATTAAATATTTTGGTGACAATAAATAAATGTTTATTTGTAAATAAATGTCTTGCAAACATCTACAATATAGATAAAGTTGTGTTCTTCCCATTGTTCATATCAGGGACATATTATGTCAGTCATGCCGTTATTGTTGGTACTAAGTTTCGTCTCTTGGTTAAGGTGATGTTTGTCAGATTTCTTCCTTGTGAAGCTACCTTTTCCCCTTTTGTAATTAATGCAAATACAGGTTGATAATTTGAGACCATGTGTACATTCCATTCCCCCATGCATTTTCACCCAATGCTTTCAGCATCTGTTGATCCTTTCTCTCCTTTTTAAATTATCACTTTAAATTCGTGGATTTCTAAGATTTACTAATATAATTCAGTTTCCGTGATCATCATTTTTCCTTTTGATATTCAAATTATCCCAGATTTGGCCAATGGGAGCCCCTTTGAGCTGGCTCCTATGTCCTTTTGACATGGCCTCATCAGTCTTTGAGCATTTCCTTGCTTTCCAGGCCAAAAAGATAAGATATTCTAGGTTTAGCTTGTATTTTTCTTGTCTGAGACTGGGAATCAACCATCTCTCAAGAGTCCTGGTTCCTTGTAGTGAGGAGTGGTATTCAGATCTGGGGGATGGATTTGTTCATTGCCACTGGGGTGTGTATAATGGCTTCTAGGCCCTTTCAGTGAATAGAACAGAACAGGGAGATTATGTATGTCATGAATTCATGCTGATACGTTCAATTGGTTGAAATCCAACATTACCGGTTCTTCATCTTCCCAATTCTGTATTTGTATCTGTTGTCACCCTCAGTGAAAACCCTTGTCTTCTAAAATATACACAAAATAATTTTAGAATTACTAAATCAGTACCTCTACCAGCAACCTTTCTAAGTAAAATTTATGATTTCTTTGCAATTTTATTTCTTCTTGGCATATATCCTGCTAAGGGTCTATAGTCAGTATAGTGTTCAGAAGTTAATATAAAGTAATTTTTTTGTGTTATCAATTTATTATACGGCTTAATTTTTGTTTATTCAAATTTCAGGTTTTAAAACATCCTTTTGTTTTAATATTTTGAATATTGTAAGACATTTATATGATTTAAAATCAAAATGATATCAAGAGATATGCTCAGATAAATCTCGTTCTCATCCCTATGTTTTCTACCTCATTTCTACTCATCTCCATAGGTAACCATTTTTATTAGTTTCTGGTTTCTTTTTGTGTTTCCTTTTACAAAAAATAAGCATATGTGTATTTTTTCCACATAGGATGTTATTTATTTCATTCATTAATTAAATTAGAGTATGTGGACTATCTTCCTGGTTTCTGCCAACCTACATAAAGTAGAAACTCTATACACTGGTACAATTTGGTAGCAGTGTGGCTAATTGTGTTTTCCTAGTTTATGTGAGTCCACGAAGAAGAAAATGAACCTGTATGCTGCTTTTATATCCCTGAACTGAGGAGGCCTCTGTTAGAGTTATGGCTATGTTAATTGTCTGTGTCATCTTGAACTAACTAGTGGCATTACCTATCTGAATTTTAGTTTTGTTGACTGTAAATTAGGAGGCTGAACTGGACAGTGAGCTTGTCAAAGAAAGAACCCGTGTTCTGGTCATCCTGATGACAGTGCCGATCACAGTAGCAGGCACAAAGAAAGTATGCGGTATTGTTGAATAAATGAGCCATCTCTGTGTTTCCAGACTCATCATGTTATCTCTTCCCAGTAATACATTAGTTAAGAGAATGATTTGATGTTGTGGAAGAGAGCTAGTCTTAGAAATTTTTGTTTCATGCTTTGCCACCATTCACCCATAAGTCCCTGCTGTTTCAGTGTCCCCCACTTAGGAGCCCAATAAGGTCACAAGATCTTAGGAAGGAAAATGAAATTCTACAGTCCACTTTAAAGACTTTAATAAATTGTAGAGTTACATCCAGAAATGAAAGATCAGTTCTTTATGATGTGGATCTAATCCCTGGCATGTTGTTTCCAGACAGAGATAGAGAAAAATACCAGCCAAGTCCCAATGAAGAAAACTCAGTGGGAAAACACAATAAAACAAAACAGAAACACGAAATTGTGGAAGAATTCTACCTCAAATGTTTACTTGTATTTTTTATCTTTCTTTTTATCCTTCTGTCTAAAACCTACTAACCTACAGTGGTGAGATTAAAGGCCCTGCATGAAGCCATCCTTGCTATTCAAACCTCTATTGACCTCTTCTTTTCAAACTCTGTTAAGACCTGAATTTAGTACACTAACCATTTTAATTATATTCTGTTCTCAAAGTGTTCCAAATGATCTCAGTAAAAATGTAAGTTCCTTGATGAAGTTCTCTTCTCTCAACAATTTTCACAAATGTCCTGTAAACCTTTTCACAATCTTGAGCACATGAAAAATATCTTTTATTATTGGTGGTAAAATACACATAATGTAAAATTTTCCATGAGTGACATTTAATACATTCACAGTGTTTGCAACCATCAGCATTATCTGGTTCTGGAACATTTTCATCACTCCAAACGGAAACCCCATACCCATTAGCAGTCACTCTCTAGTCTCTCTTCCCCCAGCCCCTGGCAACCGTTCATTTGCTTTCTGTCTATGGATTTGCCTATTCTGGACATTTCATATAAATGGAATCATGCCATATGTGACCTTTTGTTTCTGGTCTCTTAGCATAATGTTTTCAAGTTTCACTCATGTAGCATGTATTAGTACTATATCCCTTTTTATGGCTGAATAATATTCTGTGTGGATTTACTACATTTTGTTTATGCATTCATTAGTTGATGGACATTTGGATTGTTTCCACCTATTGTACATAGTGCTACTATGAACATTTGTGTAAAAGTTTTTGTTTGAACACCTGTTTTCAATTTCTTTGTGTTATGTACACAGTAGTGTAATTGTATGTATTTCTTTTTCTTTCTTACACAAAAGATAGTGTCTGTAGATAGTTTGGTACTTTCCTTTTTTTCATGGAGCAAGATATCCTGAAAATTACTCCATACTAGTGCATAGAGATTTTTTTCTTTCTTATTTATTTCTATATAGCTGCATAGTATTCCATTGTATGGATGTATCATAGTTTATTCAAATGATTTCCTTGGATGAGCATTTAGATTATTTTCAGTAATTTGCCATTGCAAATAATGCCACATCCAATAACTCTTTGCATATGGTGTTTTCCTCAGGGAAAATTTCTAGAAATGGGGTTGCTAGCTCAAAGTGCAAATGCTCATGAAGTTCTATTAGATCTTGCCAAATTCTTCTTCATAGAAGTCCCATTTTACACTCCCATGAACAGTGTATGAATGCCTATTTATCCACAGCCTTGCCAATAGAGTATGTTGTTAAGCTTTTGAATTTTTGCTACTCTGATATGTGAAAAGTGGCATTTCAGTGTGGTTTTCATTTGCATTTCTTTTATATATGAAGTTGAGCATCTTTTCATAAAACTTAATAACTATATATGTTTGTGTTTATTGCCCACTTTCCTTTTGGGCTTTGGTCTTTTTTTTTTTTTTAAAGTTCTTTATTCAGGGAAATTTTTATCAGGGAAATTCATCCTTTGTGATACATATTGGAAAATTATTTCCTGGTTTTTCTTTTAATTTGTTTCTGGTGTAATTGAATTTGTCATTTCTTTTTTGCACATGAATTTTGAATCATAGTTAGATTTTTTCACCACACCCAGGTTACAAAGGAATTTGGTTGTTTTTTTTTTTTAAGTACTTGTAAAATTTCATTTTTGAAAATTTTGATCTGCAATCCATTTAGTATTTATACTGATTTACTCCTTTGTAAATGGCTAGCCAACACTACTTAATAAAGCCCATCTCTTCCCTAGTGATATGAGATGCCACTTTTGTTATATGCTAAATTTCCATAAGTAATTTAGTCTTATTCTAGACTTTATTTTTTTATTTCATTTGACCTATTTGTTTGCCACTACCACACTATTTTAATTACTCATTCTAGGATTTTTTTTGAGATTGAGACTGCTCTGAGATACATCAGAAACTGAGAGTAAAGTTGACAGTATTAGAAAAGTTTGTAGGTGATTTACACATCGTCATAAGAGATAGCATATGGCAAAAGTTGTTCTTTAATGAGCAAATGTCTCT
Organism: Avahi laniger; assembly: GCA_963575035.1. NCBI lineage: Eukaryota > Metazoa > Chordata > Mammalia > Primates > Indriidae > Avahi > Avahi laniger. The sequence goes on from CAUYSK010013135.1 coordinate 22,776, forward strand.
GTTCTGTGTAGTGTTGATACGATATAGTGTGTGTGTTTGGTTGCTGTTCCTCATAAAATGGAAATTAGGATGCTACAGTAGCATAACTGGTAATTCCATTTCTTCATAATTGAATTTCCTGTCAGATTCAGTATAGAGCTAAAGAGATGATCTCATGAAGGCTCCTAGACTAATAATCCTTTGGTTCTAGATCAGCTTTATCTTTTTATTTCTGTGGGGAAAAAAAATAAAACCAAAAAACCATCCCACTTTTTAAAATGCTTTTTATTCACACTAACAGTAGCAATTAAACAGTCACACTTAACTCATTCTGATATTTAACTGGTGTTTCATCAGTTTTTGTAATTACATTTAGCCAAGTGTTCTTGAATTAAGCTCATTTAAAATATTTTTCCTTATGTTCCTTGTATAAAATCTTGTATTTTTGTATTTTTAATTCTTAATAATTGTCTTCTCAAATTTACATATACAGAGAGCAGGTGACTAGGCTTTTAGTTTTCCAGTTTGATTTTTTCTGGTGCATGTTTCTGAATAATTTATATTCCAATAGGAAAAGATGGTAAACCACGAAACAAAGACAAGAGGAATGTAAAGAAGCCTGTAGTGACAAAACCAAACAATATTAAGTCAATGTTCATTGCTTGTGCTGGAAAGAAAACTGCAGACGTGAGTTTAATGGTTTTCTAATATTTTGTCTTTTCCTTTGTGAAGTGAATTGATATTTGATTATACAGATAATAGATGAGATCAATATATATTTGAGTAACATTTTCCCACCTTCACTCACAAAGTCGAATATAGATTTCTAAGTGAACTTAGGCACCTCAGTGGCCTCAGTGGTTGTAACTTGGGAGATAGAAAAGAAAATTGGAAAGAAAAGCAGAATTGAGAGTGTGTTTAATTTCAGCAATTAGCAGGAAGATCATGGAATGAGGATGAAAATAGAGGATGGGAGCTGTAGATTTGGGAATTATATATATAGGTGGTTGTTAAAATCTGTGAATGGTAGTTTAGCAGTAAGTGAGAAATGAAGAAGCAATGACTGCCTGGTTAGGTTCTTCTCATAGACATTTCTGGGTGATAATTTCAAGTGCAGGGCTTTCTCATTTTATCTTTCTTTGTAATTTCTAGAAAGCTGTAGACTTGTCCAAGGATGATCTGTTAGGTGACATTCTACAGGATCTGAACACTGAGGTAAGTAAATCTCCAGGAGTTGTAAAATATGCAGGGGACATAGGCTGAAGAAATACTTTAATAATTATACAAAACAGACAGACTGTTGGTAGAATTTTTGAAAATGCAAGGACAGCACCAACAAAAAAAACCATTAAAAAACAAAAACAAAAGCCCTTCAAATTGGTTTCTTCTCACCATTTTAGGTGAGTAATTCCAGTTGTTACAGCTATGTGAGTATGTAGATAGGGCTGTGTGGGTGTGTGTTTGAAGTAGTAAGAATACACCCAGGAGTCAGTTCTGTGAATGCTCACTGCTTGTGTTCAGTTGCTGTAGTGTATGTTCCCTAAATAGACTGAAGCCTGTCAGTCTGCAGAATCAAGCGTGAGATCCTCATCTTGAATTCTGAGTGGGAATGAAGGAAGAGATAATGAACTATCCCTGATAGAACTCAAACAGGATTAGCTGCACTGTGAATTTGAAATCTGGCCATTCCCATAAAGACTAAGCTCTCATATAGAAGTATACTTCTTTCTAAGTGACGTTGATTAAAGTGACTAACATCAGCACCACGTAGTTCTGTCTTGACATTTTAAAATGTGATATTCTCAAAGGGTTAGTGAAAGAGTATGTTAATTCTAAAAAGAAAAAATTGGTAAGGGGTATTTAATATCTATTCTGGTTTTCTAGTGATTTCTGTAGTATTGTTGCTATAGTAACCACAGTACAAGAACATAGATTATGGGGTGGGGGGCAGAGAAGGAAAAAAATGCTTTACTTATTGGGCTTCAGTAAGTGAAGAAATGTAGTTTTTCTATCTGGTGAACCAAGCATGGCAGTGAATGTTTTACCCTTTTTTCAGACACCTCAAATAACTCCACGACCTGTAATGATACTGAAGAAGAAAAGGTCTATTGGAACTTCACTGAATCCTTTCTCTGTGCATACCCCCAAGGTAAAATGTGTAGAAATACCTTCAATCTTGACTTATAATATTGCTTTAAACTTACTTTGTTGCTTTTCTATGTGAGGGAAATGCCTTTGAATTTGTTTTCTATTTTTGTTTTAATAGGACTCTCATTCAATATATAGTTTCATGTATTTCAAAAATAGCATGTACCTGCTTTTTTCATAGTAAATTTTATAGTAACTAGTATGTATTTATTATAGGTATTACAACTGTGCTAAATGCAATAATTTTCCTCCTGGAAACAACTATTTTTTTGTAAACCTAGGTAACAGTAAAATAATTGAAGCTATTATGTTAATAATACATAAAATCTTTTTGTAAATGGGAACTGTCATTATCTCTGGTCAGGGCAGGACAGTTGCATAGTTTTAGTATGCAGGTCTAACTGACTAAATATTTTAAAATGTTTACAGGCATTTCCTTCAGGAAAAACTGCTTCGTCTATCTCCAGAAAGGAGCCCCTATTAACTCCTGTTGCTCTTAAATATGCTGAATTTTCTGGTAAGTCTGATGTCATGCAGAAGTGCAAGGGTGTTGAGCAGTTGCTGCCAGAAATGGAGGCCCTGTGATGGAGGAGGTGGAGGTGATTTCAAAGGTATTTTGGTGGCAAGTTTAAGTTTGAAAGATTTGAATTCTTAGCAGTAAAAGTTAAAAAACATCCAGTTTGGAGATTGAAGAGAAATGCAAACATAGTTTAGAAAGGGGGTAGGCTGCCAGTTCAGTGTTGGGTAAGCCTTTGTGCCCCATGCCACCAGCACTTGACAGGAAAGTGCAATGATGCCTACAGGAGAGCTGGTGCAGGCGGAGCATGCAGAAGACGAGCAGGAGTCAGGGGCAATGGAGTTTGAAGATGATGACTTTGATGAGCCCATGGAAGCTGAGGAGGTGGATGTGGAGCCAGTTGCTGCCAAAACTTTGGACCAAGAGAGCGAGCCAGCAGAGGGGGTGAAACACAAGGCAGATCCTGGGAAAGGGACTACATCCTACTTGTAAGAGCATTTTATGACTTTTCTGGCAAATAGACCTATAATTATTCTGTTGGATTTTGAAAAGTTTTTGAAAATGTGATTTCTGCAGAGGAAATTTTCTCCCAGATGTCTCTTGGGACATTGATCAGGAAGCTGACAGCAGTTTCTCAGCTCAGGAAGTTCAAGTGGATTCCAGTTATCTTCCATTGGTAAAAGGGGCAGATGAGGAACAAGTATTCCAGTTTTATTGGCTGGATGCTTATGAAGATCAGTACAACCAACCAGGTAATCATACACAGGGTAACTATATGCCTTTAGTACAGAGTAGCGCTTTTCCATTAAATACTTTAGTGACTGTAATTGGCTCAGGCCAAGCTCTGCCCTCACGTGCATTGTAAGAGAGCAGTACTTATTCATTGCAGAGTTCATGAGCCACACTGATGGAGAGGAGCTGTGGTGTCAATAATCCTTAAAAGTACTTATTCTAAAAGTCAGTTATATGTGGTTTTAGAATATGTGTGTAGTTCACCTTTGATATTTCTGAAGTTATAGGAATGTACTTTAAATGGAATCAGTCATTAATTTGTGTATTTACTCAGCAAATTTGAACACCTGTTGTGTGCCAAGCACTGAGATGGGGTGAATAAGCTGGACGAATTCCCTACACTGTGATGGAGCTTATATTCTAGTGGGGTGGGAAAGGGTGGGGGGAAATTAGCAGTAAATAAGATAATAAATGATATGAAGGAAATGAGTCAGTTGATGGCCAGGGAAGGGGCCCGTCTGAGAAGACGACCAGTGGGCTGAGATTTGAGGCACATGCAGAGCTGAGGAAAGGGCATTTCAGCTTAAGGAACCAGTAAGTGCAAAGGCCTGGAGAGAGGAAGGAGGAGGCCCGTGTGGTAATAGCATAATAATCAAGTGACAAGATTGGTATAAAATGAAGTTGGAGCTAAAGGCAAAGGCCGTTTAATGAAGAACCTTAAAAGCCATATTAAGGAATTTGAATCTTAGTCCAAGAGCAATGGGGACGGTTTTAAATGCAGGGAATGCTGGTCACATAATTAGGTTTATACTTGAACAGGAACACTCTGGTTTGTGTGGAGAGTAGGTGCCGCGTGTTTGCGTGTGTGCGTGTGTGGAGGGGTGGCCTGGAGTGGGGTCATGGGGAAGTGTGGAAGCCCTGGAGATCATTTAGTCCAGGGCAGGGCTGCTAGTTCCTTGGACCCTGGTGGTTGGGGAGAAGGAGAAAAGTGAAGGCATTTGATATGTATTTTGATACAAACTTATCAGTGGATTGGATGAGTGAGGTGACAGAAAGGAGGAATCGAGGATGATTCCTGGTCATCCTAACAAGCTAATACTATGAATTCTTGACTCACAAAAAGCCAGGAGGCTGTTCAGGTTTCTTTTGTGCCACTGTGAGCCCTTCATTGTGGGATGGGGCTTGACGGGGTCTATCAGATTAATGTAAGATACAGTATATACCCTTAAACAGAGTTGTTTTTATTTAGATCCATTTTTGGGTCTGTGGTAGATATAAACTGCATTTTTCAAAGTGGTTTCTTGGAGGCTGCTTCCATTGAAAATAGAGGGAGTACCTAGATGTCAGTAAAGTCAAGTGTATGAATAAGAAGATAAGTGTTAACTGTCAGACTTGAAAGCCAGATTTACCTTTATCAAACATTGACTGTAACTAGAAAAATGTTAATGGTCTGTGGGGAGGGACAGAAGCATTAATATGCTTCCGTTATCAAATGTGTATAAACTCTTGCAGAACCACTTGAGTAGCACACTGCCATGTGTTAGTTTCTTAGGTAAAGATATAATCTTAGAAATGCTATCTTAATCTACTTTAGTTAGGGCAATATGATTTGGTAAGACCCTCTCAGCTCTTTGATTACTTTGTTACTCTCTGCTGGAAAGTAGGCTGGTAAGTATGATTACATGAGGCTGAGCAAGTGATTTCCCATCCATTGCTGAAACCCAGGGCTACCCCATTATAAAACCGCAGGGAATACCGTCTTCATGTGATCTCCCTGGAGCATCCCAGTGTGACTGGTGCTCCCTGGAGCTGTGCAGCATGGTGAGCCTGCCCATCCCAATACTACTCCCTGTGATTTGCTGTTTCTGCTCAATGCTGCATTTCATTCCCTGACTTGGTTAATGGTCCCAACAAAACCAGAAACCTGGGAGCCATCCTTGATTCCCTCCTTTTCCTCACTTTCCTCACCAGGTCTTATTAGTTTTCTCCTCCTAAAATAGACAGCCTATCTTCTCTTTCTCCTCACAACTACCATCCAATCCCCTCTAGCCTACTGAAACAATTGTACCAGCCTCTAATTGATCTCTAAGCTGTCATCCTCCACATTACTGCCAGAGTAACTGATCAAAGGGAAAACTCTATGTCATTTCTTCATTTAAAAAAAAATCTTCAGTGGCTACTGCCTACAACATAAAGTCCAAACTCCTTAGTAAGGCTTCTGATGCCTGCCATCAGTGAATTTTGAGCTCTAGAAATAGTTTCCTGTATATATCTTAGTGTTCTTTATACCTGTGTCCCTTTACTCATTGTGTTTTCTCTTACTGGAATGCCTTTATCTGGCTTATTCTTCAAAATTCAGCCCAGATGTCATCTCCTGGGAGTTTTCCTAAACCTCCAGGTGGGCCTAAGAGTCCTTTCCCTGTGACTCCATCATATCCGTTCCCATTGTAGCATTTGTCATGTTATTTTGAAATGATCTGGGTCTGTGTTTTTCCTTCTCCCAAAGCCCGTAAGCTCCTGGAGGGCTGGAGTCTTTCATGTCCAGCATCCAACACAATACCAGACACATAGTAGGTGTTTAATAAATGGTTGTTGAAATAAACTTCACAGTGATTGACAGTCTTGTAAATGCAAATGAAAGGTTTCAGAGAATCGGTGTTGCATTTGCTGCTATAATTAAGTTTGCCTCTTGAAGCTTTGTAGTAGTGTGGGGTATAAGAGTGGGTAACACAAAAGTGGATGATGCCCAAAGTAAGTACACCAATAAAGCATCAGATTGCCAGTGTCAATTGCCAAGGGTTAAAACCTTAAGAAATAACTGTCTGTCTTTCTTTCTTTCTTGAAAATGAATTGATTATTTCTGCCCTTTGTTTACTGGTTAATACTCTTATTAGTAAACAGAGAATCATTTTGCAGCGCAAGGATCTAGAGCTGCATTGTCTACTATGGTAGCCACTGGCCACCTGTAGCTTTTTAAATTAATTAAAGTGAAATAAAATTTAAAATTCAGCTTCTCAGTCACTAGCCACATTTCAAGTGCTGGATAGCTACATGTGGCTAGTAGCTACCATGTGGGGTGGCTCAGATACAGAACAATTCTGTTACAACAGAAATTTCTATTGGCTAGTGCTGGTCTGTAGTAACCGGTGTTGAATGTTGAGATTGAAGCATTGAAGCACAGTTATATTTGCAAAACAACTGCTATATGATATGTGGTGTTGTTGAATTCCTGGTACTGACCATAGTCATGGATAGGCTTTTTCAACCAGTACTGGGAAATATTTTGCAATTGAAAGAGGTACTAATCTATTATTGGTCTGTCATCCAAATGCTAAGGCAAAATGAAATTTCTAGTCCTGTAGAAGGCCTCAGAGATGATCTAATCTAGTTACTCACTTAGGAGGAAACCGAGGCTCCAAAAGATAAAGTAGTCAGCTCTTTAGGGTGGAAGTCTGGGCTTCTCACCCTCAGTCCACTCTGCTTTTCTGTGATACTTCTTAAGTTGTGTTCTCTGCCATGGCACATCTTTCTCTGTTGTTGATACCAAAGAGTTAAATAAGATGGTTTTTTAAAAATGTTCTTTAATTTCAGAGGGTTGAACAGCTTCATCATGATAGCAGGTAATGATCACTGAGCTTTGGTGAAATCAATGCTGCTAATAAAAATGAAGTACTCCCAAAGACCCTGTTATTGTTTCTCACTTTCTTATAGATTCTAAGTAAGTCAGTTATTGCTGAATGCTCCATAATTATGAAAAGAATCTTACTCTTTGCACATGGGAAGATATCCTGTCTTCATTATGACTTTTTCAAGGTTGAATAATCCTGACTGCACCTGGTTTCAGCTAGTAACTTTGGGGGGAATGTAATCTTTGTTTATCATGATCTTTTTGTGGCAAATGAGGCATAAACAGTGTCAAATGTGTTGCATGAAATGTGATATTAGTTTGACTGTAAAATGAGCTATTTGAATCTTTGAATCCAATATTAGGGTCTTTATTTTTCTTTGCATGGAATTTTGTTTTTCCATCTTTAACTGTTGTGAGATGACTTTTAATTTTCTGAGCTACTGTGATTTTTTTCTTTTTTAATCTCCCCATAGTCCTCCTTTCCCTCTCCCCTAACTTCTCTGCCTCCTCCCCGCCCCCGGTTGAAAATCACACAACTCTTGTAAGAATTTTAATCATCTGCAGAAATGAGAATTCTTTGATGGTCTTATTTCTACCAGGACATGTGACAAAAGGAAGCACTGATGAGCAGTCTTGTGAAACTGGGGTAATTGGCCTTGTGAACAGTAGCCTTTGCATGTGCCAGAATTTTCGTAGTATCTCAGATAAGTGGCTGTGTTGATTACTGCTATCTATTCATAGAGCCCAGGATTTTGCACAGTGACCATATCTTGTGTTGACTATCAAATCTTTGAAGTCCTTTCTTCATGGCCAATTTTCATGAACAGTGACTTGTCCAGAAAGGCATTTTTACTTTATGGTATATATTACTTAGGGATCTCAAAAGGAGAGTGTTTCCTAATTTGGTTACTAAACCATATGTTAAACTGAAATAGAAAAGAACATTGTAAACACTACCTAGCCAGATGTCTGAAGTAGTTGTGAGGTAGAAAGGGTGAAATAGGAGATAATAGTAGAACCTTGTTATGAAATCTTTATTATATGGAATAAGAGATATGAGATAAATTGTTTTTCTTAAGCACAGTTTTATATATAGAAAAATACCGATGTACTATAGTTGTCCTGACACATGCATATTGATTTTTAATTGGTAAATACAAGTGCTAAAAGCAAAATTTAGAATTATGGTCTTAGATTTGTAAGTTCTCACAAGAGAAATATGAAATTTGTTGGAAAATACTTTGCTTGTTTTGTCTCTCAATCTGGGTAATCTTGGTTAAAGGGAAAAGGTTTACACCAAGTTAGAATCATTCTGCCCCATCCTCTCAGTGGTTACAGATTGTACCATTATGATAGCGTAATATGGCATAAGTACTGAATAAAGAGCTTGGTCTTGGGCAGTGGGCAGTGAATATAAATTTGCTGTCCAAATGAGTTATCATGAGGCATAAATGTGTGGACACATTCAGTGAGCCTTTATGTTTCCCCTTTTTTTGATATGATTGAAATGTTTCTTTTCTTGTGCTTTTCCCTTATTCTTTTAGGTGTGGTATTTCTCTTTGGGAAAGTTTGGATTGAATCAGCCAAAACCCACGTGAGCTGTTGTGTCATGGTGAAAAACATTGAGCGAACACTGTACCTCCTTCCCCGTGAAATGGTAGATGTTAATGATTAGCTTTTAGTGCTTAGTAATCATGTATGTCACACATTCTATGTTCTGCCATCAACCCTATCTTTCAACAGGGCTATGCATTCTCCACAACCCTGATGCTTCTTCACTGTTGCCTGTCTAGTTAGCACTGATTGTCAGCAGCTCCATTAGAGGTTGGGAAATGTAGAGAAATGAAGTAGATCTCAAATTTTCGACTTGTTAGAAAGAGTTTAAAAGTGTCTGAGTTTTGGTATATAATGCATTCTTTCCCCTACCCCTTATTTCCATAATAATTGGAGTTGGGCCTATAAGGTTCTACAGCATGACATGGCGTTTGGCCTCATTTTCATGCTTTTATCGCATAGACAGCAGTAACATTCCCTCCATGGCCATTTAACAAGGTCAGTTCTATTTGCTCTTCCTTTTTTATTGGGACTTAACATCCCCCCTCCCCTCCCACACCCTTCTATTCTCAGTTGAATTGTGGAACTTCTTGGTTAGGATTTATAATACTTATTCTTCCATTTTGTAGGATAGATCATCTTTATCTCTGAATTGCTTTTATGATGCCATTGGGAGGAATTGGGCATTGGATTTAGTATATTTTGGGGATCTCTTTGTATCTTTGAACTCACCTGTAAGACTGCTATTAGATGTTTAAATGGGTAAGGATGAAAATTGATGTAGACTTGGGTTTCTGGTAGTTGAGAAGATCTTATGTACAGATACTATTTTTTTCCTCCATTCCCTTTTCTGTGGGAAAACAGAAAATTGATCTAAATACAGGAAAAGAAACGAGAACTTCAGTTGCAATAAAGGATGTTTATGAGGAATTTGATGAGAAAATAGCAACAAAATATAAAATTATGAAGTTCAAGTCCAAGGTTTGTATTTGGTGATGAATTTTCTCCGGCTCTATTCGTTTGTTTGCTCATTTCCTGATTTAGTAAATAGATATTGCATATCTACTTCATGCAAAATGCCTTCTGCATGGCTATAGTTCATTTAATGGAAATTTCATAGATATGAATGTTAAAACAGTATATTAGGTTTGTAAAAATATTTTGTCTTTAAACTGCTTATAAAATAATGTTCATTAATTTGAGTAGAAAGATAACTCATAGCAAATTAATTGCCTCCATGCTTGTAACATGTCTTGTGCTTGTTTCTTCATCTGAGAAATGGAGCCCTATTTCAAAAGTTGTTGGAAGGGTTAAAATAATTATATTAGGTCAGTAGAACAGTTCTTGACACATAGCCAACACTCAGTAAATATGAGCTATTAATATGCTAATTATTTAGTAAGATGAAGTTGTTCAATACCAAATAGTAGCAAATGATTCAGTGCATTAACATCGTAAAAAATTTAAATCATTTATTGCGCCTCTTGAATGTAAATATTTCTGAGTTCTCTAGTGTCCAAGAGAAGTCCTTTTAGCAGTTTGTTACTGGGTATTTTATTCCCAGTTGAACAGGGGAAAGGTGCCTTTTTGGCTTTCTTTACCTTTGTGTTCTGTAAGGATTCTTAATGATTAAATAAATACAAGAGCATATGTTGTGTATGTAATCTTGTCAGTTTAATTTGTGAAAAGTTTTTGTCCTAATGATTTTTTAAATATCTACTTGCCCAGATAGTGGAAAAGAACTATGCTTTTGAGATACCTGATGTTCCAGAAAAATCCGAGTACTTGGAAGTTAAATACTCGGTAAGTCAAAGAAAATTACTGGGTTTTGATTGAGAATGACATTTTTCTATTTTTGAACTTTCAACTGGGCTTTCAATTAGGAGTATTGGCAGGGCCCCCCAGCCCACAGTTCATTGAGGTGGACTTACAGTAGTGAATAATTGAAATGGATAAAATTAATTTAAGTACACAGACTACAGGTTACACTGCTTTTCTCTGCTTTCAAGTATGCATCTTTAAAAATAAATAAGTTGAAACAGCAGGACTGTTTGTCAAGTGGAATGAATGCCACATGATGGAGTTGGACATCATTAGTCTGTTGAAGTATCCCTTGTGAGCGGTTGAAAGGTGAGAGAGGAGTGTCAGTAGCATTGCTATAGTACTGCTCTTACTCCCATGGCAAGCAAGGTCATTGCTGTGGGATGTTAATTAACTGGACCTTAACCTCTTCTTACCTCTCTTCTAGTGTTTTGATCCCACGATGTTGGAAAAGGAAACTTTTAAGAAATATTTCTGGCAGTGGTTGACGAAAAGTACCATTTTCAATGAGTCCCACTCTATTGCTTTCATTCTTCTAATGGAGTGGTACTTACTGGCTATTCTTTATCAGTAAGGCATATTCAACTCTGGACAGAAATTCTCTTTTGGGGGAGCTTCTTGGCCTGTTTTTCTTCTAATGGGTGTCATCAAGATGCATTATTTTGTCATTGTGAATTGGTTTTGTTTCCTACTGTGAATTGTTTTGGATTTCATTTGTGGCAAATTACATTTCATATATATCAAAGGGGTTTCTTCTGGTACTTCACAGACAAGCTTTTGTTTATTTCAAATATAGACTTTGGAAAATGTGAAGTAATAGTTTTTAAACAAAAAAGGTTTTCTTTTTTTTTTTTTTTTTGCCTTTTTCAGGCTGAAATGGCACAGCTTCCTCAAGATTTGAAAGGAGAAACTTTTTCTCATGTATTTGGGACCAACACATCTAGCTTGGAATTGTTCTTGATGAACAGAAAGATCAAAGGACCTTGTTGGCTTGAAGTAAAAAATCCACGTAAGGAAAAATATATACTCTCAGACTGCCAAGTAGATTGTTGATAGATGTGGTTTTTAAAACGGAAGTTAGGGAATTGGTCTATTTATTTTAGTTTGTCCACTTCCTTTTTTGTGTGTTAGTTTCTTCAATCACTCTTCTTGAGTGATTATGGGGAATACATTTGGAAACATTTTATCTCTGTAATTCCTGGCAGTTTAGTCTGAGGGAGGCCTTAGCTAGTTCAGGCAGCTGTTGGGGGTGCATCCCTCATTGTGCTGTTGTTGGCATATACTTCTGATCTGGCTGATGTGGTCCAACTGACCTTTGAAGGAGAAGAGAATCACCACCCAATGTGGATAGTGCATGTTTGGCCTGTTACCTGATGTTCTTCAGTATTTGCATCTGTGATACTCTGTTTTGTCTTCATGAGTCTCTTAAAAATGTTTTATGATTCTTCCAAGGCAGTGTTTTGGTTTTTTTAAAATTTATTTTGGGTCCTGGACTCTTTGGAGAATCTGATGAAAGCTGTGGACCTTTTTCTCAGGAAAATGAACATACGTACACACATATGTATGAGGATTTGCATACAACCCAATAATGTGGCTTATTTTTATTTAGATAGATGTTATGTCATTCTTACTAGAAGACAGGATTGAAGAATATTGCAGTTAATCACAGATGTTTTAATTATAGTTTTTCTTTTTCAGTAAATAGCTATTGATCTTTTGTATCTATTCTTTTTCAGAGCTCTTGAATCAGCCAATCAGTTGGTGTAAAGTTGAAGCAATGGCTTTGAAACCAGACCTGGTGAATGTAATTAAGGATGTCAGTCCTCCTCCACTTGTGGTGATGTCTTTCAGCATGAAGACAATGCAGAATGCAAAGGATCATCAAAATGTGGTAAAGAAATAGGATAGATACTATACCTATGCCTTAGATGCAATACTTCCTTGAATTTATACAGCTTTCCTGTGAGAGAAAGTTGTGGTTTTTTGGAGGGGAACAAATACTAATTCACTACTAAAACTCCATTTTGGAGAATGAATTGAATTCGTCTAATGTTGGAGGTTTCTTTTTAAAGACATAAATTGTTGGACTTATTTTTGTTTATTAAATTTTTTTAGGAGAACTTTAAATGGACAGAGAATAATATGCTGAACTCCTTATACCAGTCACTCATATTCAGCAGATATTAAGATTTTGTCACACTTGTTTGTTCCCTCTCCCCTTTTTTTCCTCTTGAAGTATTTTAAAGCTAGTCTCAGACATTGTACCATTTTACTCCCATATACTTTGGTATGCTTCTCTCAAAACATGCACACTTTCTTATACCCTTAGCACACCTAATAACATTAACAGTGATTCCTTGACATGATCTAACATACCCAGTCCATACTTATATGACTCCATTTCTCAAAATGTCTTTTGACACTTGGTTTGTTTGAATTAGGATTCATATAAGATTCACAGATGGCATTTAATTTTTATGCCTCTGGAATCTCTTTTAAATGGGAATAGCTCCCTCCCACCCTTTTCAGTTTTTTTCAATGACATTGAATAATTAAAGAATCACTGTTGGTTGTCTCATAGAATGTCCCATTTTCTGTATTTGTTTGCTTTGTTGTGATATCATTAGACTTCTTCCTCTATACCAGGGGTTGGCAAACAATGGTCTGTGAATCAAGTCCAGCCTACCACCTGTTTTTGTAAATGAAGTTTCATTGGAACACAGCATGTCTATAGCTGATTTTGCACTACAGTGGCAGAGTTGAGTTGTCATAACAGAGACCATATGGCCTATAAAGCCTAAAATATTTACTCTCTGGCTCTTTACAGAAAAAGTATGCCAACCCCTGCTCTAGCTTTCATATTCCTGTATGCTATAAGTTAGCTCTAAAGGATCAATTAGATTCAGGTTCAACTTTTTTAAGCCAAAATACTTTATAGATGGTACAATGTGCTTCATATTGCATCATATCAGAAGACACATAATGTCTGGTTAAAGTATTATAATATTAGTGAGGTTATGATTGATAAGTGGGTTTAAGTGGTGATAACCGTTATAATTCTCCATCAACTTTTCTTCTACTCTAAGATTTTTTTTAACCATGACACTACAGCTATTTTAGGCTGGATAATTCTTTGTTGTGGGGCACTGTCTTATGCATTATGGGATATTTTGCAGCATCCCTGGCCTTTACCCTCTAGATTCCAGTAGCATCCCTCTCTACTACTTCTGACAGCCAAAAAATGCCTCTAGATATTGCCAAATGTCCTGGAGTGGGTGTGGATAAAAAAAAATTATCCTCAATTGAGAACAACTGATCTAATTGCTTTGTTTATTATTCTTTTTGCCTGAATTAGTTATTTTGTTAGAGGTTGTAAGATGGTGGTTTTCTTTCTTTCTTTTTTAATTTTTTTTTGACACTGGATCTCACCGTGTTGCCCAGGCTGGATTCAAACTCGTGGGCTCAAGCAATCCTCCTGCCTCAGCCTCTCAAAAAGCTGGGACTACAGGCACATGCCACCATTTCTGGCTTAAAATGGTGGTTTTCTAATTTTGTTCATGTTTATTTAATTTTTCTATAAAATTAACTTTTCTTCTTTAACCAGCATCATTTGGTTATGCTGTAATAGTTTATACAGGAAGGACAGGATAAATGTTGATTCTTTCTCTTTCATTGCTCGTTTTCCAAGCAGGAGGTTGGGGACCTATATTACATACAGTGGTAACTGATTATTTTTATTGTTGTTACTTTTTTAAAAACTTCCTTTTTTATGGAATATCATTATAAACACGTGGGTTTTATATATATTCAGTATGTTTCAATCTATTTTCAATCTATTGCATTCATTTTTTTTTTTTTTTTTGGTGTGACAGGGTCTTGCTTTTTTGCCTGGGCTAGAGTACAGTAGCATCATCATAGCTCACTGCAACCTCAAACTGGTGGGTTCAAGCAATCCTCTTGCCTCAACCTCCCAAGTAGCTGGGACTATAGGAGTGCATTATTATGGCTGGCTAATTTTTCTATTTTTTGTAGACACCAGAGGTAGGGGTGGGAGGGTGTTTCTCTATGTTGCTCAGGCTGGTCTCAAACTCCTGGCCTTAGGCAATCATCCCGCCTTGGCCTCCCAAAGTGCTAGGGTTACAGGTGTGAGTCACAGCACCTGGCCCATTATTGTTATTTTTGATGCTTACATTTGTCTCACTTTGGTCAGTGGGAGCTTCTTTGTGTGCGCACCTAAGTCCTTTTGACGTTGATAGTGATCTTTTAAAATATCATTTTTGTATTATTTTCACTCTGGGTTTTTTTTTAGTATGTGATTTGATCTTTTAATAATAGTTAATACAGTAGATGGCCGTTGTTAATAGTTAAGTGTTTGGGAAAGGTTTAATTAGACTGAGTTAAAATTTTTAAAAAGTAACCATCTCCTAGTGCCCAGAGTGAGGTTTCTACATACCATTTCCTAATAAAGGAAATTGGACTCAGTGGAGAAATGGCTGATTCAGGGCAGGAAATGTCCAAGATAAGTCTAGAACGTCTCGTTATACCAGAAAGCAAGGACAGTATTAAAATCTACTAAAGATATGTCAGAATAAGTAACTTGGAGAGTTTTCTGGCCAAAGATGGGACATGTGAGCATAATAAGAATAATTACAGCAGATTGAAACATATCGGATCCATGGGTTCATAATGATAATGTCAACAGCACCACCACCCCATTGGTCACTTGTGAAGGAAGCTAAGTAACCAACTCATTATTTTGAGAACTGGTAAATAAAGGGATTGAATCAACTATTCATTCATTCGTTTGTTTATTTATTGAGATTAAAGTCTCTGTCGCCTGTGCAGTGGCACAGTCATAGCTTATTGTAACCTCAAATTCCTGAACTCAAGGAATCCTCTTGCCTCAGCCACCTGAGTAGCTAGGACTACAGGCACACACCACCATGCCTAGCTGATTTTTAAATTTTTTTGTAGACAGGGGAGCTTGCTATGTTACCTAGGCTGGTCTCGAACTCCTGGCCTCAAATGATCTTCCTGCCTTGGCCTCCCAAAGTGTGGGGATTATAGGTATGAGCCACTGTGCCCAGCCTCAAGTGTTTATTTTGACTTTTCTGAACACATACTGTACCTTAGGTAACCAAATAATTGGTGAAGGGAAGTTTCTCTTCATAGAAGGTTTCCAGCTAAGAAGTGAAGGAAAAACAGACTATTACTTTGTAATATTCTACTTTGTAATCCTCAATGGAATAATGGATCTAGGTAGTGATCACCAGTGGCTGCTAATATCACTAGATAGAGATAAGTAGACATTATGTGCCTGTGCCTTCTGATAAAAGTAATCAGTAGTACCTCTAAAGTATTCTTGCCAAAATATTGAACCTGGTTTTGATCAAGCCTTTAGACCTAACTATGAATTTGTAGGCAATACAGAGATAGACGAATATGTTAAATGTTCTTTGGGATACAAGCAGGAATCCATACTATGGGTCACTCTATAGGACAAACGACCCAGTTTCTTCAACAAATAAATTGCAGGGAAATGACAGGTGGGGCAGGGTTGTACCTGTAGTTTTACATGTCAACGATTTGCAAAGTATGGACCTTATTTGGTAAATATTATAAAATTGAGATTATTGGAAAACATGAACATTTAAATTTTGCCTGGGTATTTAATGTTTTTAAGGAATTACTATGTGTTATGTGAGATCATTGTATTGTGATTACATTTTAAAAACTTCTTATCTTTTAGAGTGATGGTTCTCAGCAGGGTGAGAATTTGCCTCTGAGGGGACATTTGGCAATGTCTGGAGACAATTTTGGTTGTCACACTGTTTGGGGCCTTTGAGGGGTGGAAGGATAGGGGCACGGGGTTGGAAATAGTGGCATCTAGTGGGTAGAGGCTAAACATCCCACAGCATACAGGACAGCCCCACAACAAAGAATTATTTGGCTCAAAATGTCAATAGTGCCAAGGTTGAGAAACCCTGTTTCAGAGATTCTAAAATATTTCTGAAATATTTTAGATGAAATTCTAGGTCTTGATTTTGCTTCAGAATGATCTGGGGGGAGGCAGGAAGTAGGTAGGGCTATAGATGAGTTGATAATTGAAACTGGATGATGGGTATATAGGAGTCAGTTTTATTATTTTGTCTATTTTTTAATTTCTTTAAATATTTTCATAATAAAAAATTAAAAGTATTCATAAGTACCTAAATGTGTATCTTTAAATATTCTTGGTGGTTTGGGTGAGAAATGTAGAATACATAGTAGATGTCCGATAAGTGATTTTTTCCTCCTTTCTTTGCAGATTATTGCTATAGCAGCTTTGGTTCATCACAATTTTGCATTAGATAAAGCACCTCCACAGCCTCCCTTTCAGTCACATTTCTGTGGTATGTATTTTTTAAGCTAGTTTCCTAAGGCTTGATTTAAGTTTTCTTATTTTTCTCCTGCTGTTGGATCAGTAACTTGTTTTTCAAAAATTGTTTTCAAGAGTAGCTAGTCCATATTGTTAAAGAAGTTTGTTTTTTTTTTCCTATGGAAACTAAGTTTTATTGGATTGGTTGTCTCCTAGTCAGCTAGTTTATTTTGTTCCAAGAGCAGAAGTTTGGAGACAATTTGATATCTTTTTTTCTGTTCCAGTGGTTACTTTATTGGAGTTGAGTAGTTTTGTTTTTTTTCCCCCTGTGTCAAAATTATGCTTTAACTATTTTCTTTTCCTGATGTCACTCTAAAAGCCCATCATAGAAGCCTGGCCAAAGTTTTCTGTGTGATGAAGCAAGACAGCAAGGAATAACTAAATGTTTACCTTTTTGGGAGGAGTTATAGTAATATCAAATTGGAGTAGGGTTGTGCCGTGATAAAATTCAATGGATGAAGCAATTCCATAGAATTGTTGCGTATGTGTTTTATCAGTCATTTTCCAAAGAGGATTCTGACATATTCCATGTTGAGAGCTTGGCCAGTTAAATAAGCATTTTATTATCTAATAAAAAGAAATAATACTATTGACCTATTGTGTTTCTTGGAATCTTTCTTAGCCCAGAACCAGAGATTAACTTGTATAGCCTCTTCTGTCTGGTTTCTTAAGTATTAGGAAAGTGGGATTAGGAAATATGCAGAGAAGGGAGTCTGAGGTGTGATTGTTGTGAAGTTTTACCCCTTATGTGGGTGGAACACATGAAACAAAATGATAATAGTCTGTTAAATAGGTACAAGAGAGCAGTCATTAGCTCATTTCAACATGCACTTATTCACTTTATGTATGAGGAAGTGTGAACAGCTGTTGTGTATGACAAGGAACTAGGGGTGTAATAGGGGAAGATTTGGTCATCTTTTCTAACTGTGAGAAGGTTGAACTGAGTTCCTCCAATGTATGCTGCTTGAGGTTTTGGTAGTAGGGGGGATTTTCTTTGGGGGAGGCTGTTAAAATCCTCCACTCTGACTTGAATGGATAGCAATTGTTTTATCAAAGCACTTTTAATAATTATAGAGACTTAGGGTTCTGTACTTAGCTATTCTCTTGAGGTCCAACAACATGACCGATGGAAATACTTGATCCTCTTAATTCTTTAGGGATTGGGGGGAATTTATTTATATTTAGAACAGTTTCCATTTGGAAACATGCAGAGTGTGTGTGCCTGAAATTAGACTAAGATGAGTGTTGGAATTTTTTTTTGCTTTTTACAGTTGTATCTAAACCAATGGACTGTATTTTTCCATATGCTTTCAAAGAAGTCATTGAGAAAAAGGTAAAGAACCCATTTATTCCTTTTAAATATGAAACACCTATTTGTTTAGAAAGAGAAAGAGAAAAGGAGGATGGTATGGAATTGTAGAAACAGGCTGTTCTGTATTTTAATTTATTGCATGTATTCTTGCTAGATTGAACTATGGCATTAACCCATTAAAATGTATTAGAAATAGAAAAGTAGAAACATTTAACAATATTTAAATGTTTCACTACCCAGAAATAATGGGATTCTACACTATATTAATAGATGGATAGGCTCAAACCCTCTTTCAGTGGCTTAGTTGGAAGCTTTTCCAAAACGCATGGTCAGTGATTACTGTTTTGGGGAAGGTGTTGGGCCCAGCTTGAGGGAAACGAAATGAAATTGGGAATACTGTGAATGTTAAAGAGCCATGTATTGGCAAGGTTGATGTGGGCTGGCTAAAATCAGTCAGTGATCTCTAAACTCCCAGTATGCTCTGTGAAGAAGTTTTCATAGGTCCTTAATAAAATGGTGGGAAAAAGTAATATAATGTAGTGGGTTTTTCACAAAGGTCAATGTATTCAATCTAAAGAATTTCTTTTTTGGAGAGTATGTAGTTTCTTTTGTAAAATGATGGTGTTGATAAATATGTAGGTTTGTTTTGTTTTTTTAATGTTCTTGCTCAACAAAATGAAAAATGTTAGCCACCTCATCAGGGTCCACTTAATGTTGTTTTAAATTGGCTCAAGAAATCCAGTACTTGGGGAGGGGTGCTATTAGATTAGGCTATTATTTGTGAAGTGCCCTGAATTACTATTGGAGTAAAATGACCTAGAAAAATTCCATTAGAGTCAAACTGACATTTTTTAACCAACCTAGTTGTGGAAAACATATAGCCATCAAATTCCATTTCAGAGATGTCTTTTTCAATAGATTGATGGGGTACAAATGGTTTTTTGTTACATGGATGAATTGTATAGTGGTGAAGTCTAGGCTTTTACTGTACCTGTCACCCGAATAGGGTACATTGTACCTAATAGGTAATTTTTCATCTCTCACCCCCCCCTTATTGTCCCCCTTTCTGAGTCTCCAATGTCCATTTTAAGAGATTTTTGATAAGAGTAGATCTTTTGAATACCTGATGTATATTCAGTAATCCGAGTAGAATTTTTATGAGGATGGGTTTTGTGCGATGATAGGTTTTATTTATACTTAAAACACTTATAATTCTTAAATAATGTTTGTTTTTAGTCTAGTTTTGTTTTTATCAGTTCTTATTATCACGATTTGAGATTAGTTTATACAATCCTTGAGATTTCTTTGCTTGGTAAATACATAAACAGGTCTACCAGGGATTGTATAGGAAAGTAAGTAATGTTTTTGATAGGTACTCTGATTCATATGCTCTAAAATGTGTCCAAATGTACAAGCATGTCCCTGTGGAGGGACTTTCTGCATGATGTTGCTCATCATTTAAAATTTGGCTTTATTCACATGCTTATTACTAGAATGAGCTCCTCAGAGACTTTGTGCAATTGTTACTGCAAAAACCTAGAATCAGGAATTTCATTGCTGCATTTAGTTTTAAAAAGATGGTTTCTTTTAACCCTAGGAAATCTTACCCTGATTGAAGAAGAAGCCAAGGTACAGCACTTGCATATAAAGAGTCAATAACTGGTTGTTTTTATTTAACAGAATGTAAAGATTGAGGTTGCTGCAACAGAAAGAACACTGCTAGGTTTTTTCCTTGCAAAAGTTCACAAACTTGATCCTGATATCATTGTGGTAAGTGGATGCTTGATCATTTCATGAGGAAGCTCTTCATTCCTTAGTTCTTTTCGATGTGACTTTATTGGTACTTTTGAGCAGCAATGAATCTTTTCATAGTAAAATGACCCTATGGACTGGTGGGAATTGCTATACTTTCTGCTAATAGAAAGGGGGAAAAAATCCCCGCTCACTGCAAGGTAGTTTTATCTCTTTAATATGAATGAATTATCATTGAAGGTTAGGATTCTCTAGTTATTTACACTCAGAGACCAGCACAAAGCTAAATGTGTGTAAGCTGTTAGTAGCTCCAAAATTTGGCTTAGTGGCCCAATTGTATAGTGGTCATAGGAGTTAGTTAATTCTTATGGTTTCATGCAAATCACAAAACTAAATATTTTAATTTTATAAGCTCAGTGGATCTCTATGACATATTCCATTGAGAATTTAGAACTAGGAATTTTTTTTCTCTTGGCGACCCAGTACGCTCCCAATTAGACAGTGAGAGCTAATAATTCATTGAGTTGTTTTTGCCATAGTTCCTAAGAGCAACATTTTGTTTTGTATATCTTCTGGTTTTCCTTAGTTTGTAGGCTGTAGAACTCCTTCATTCATCTTTACTAGGTTAATGGATCAAATTATATTTTGATTTTGTTTTTTCAGAGGAAGACAGGCTATAAATGCCTGTATTTTAAATGTGATACCAGTAATTTGGTTATATTGAAGCGTTGCAAAAATGTCTGCCATATCCTTCTCTACGTTCATTTTCACTCTTGGATACCTTATCTGGCAATGGTATAGCTAGTGTCTTGAGAGCCTGTGGATTGTGGCCAATAATCTCTGCACCTGCTTCCCTTATGGATATTTCAGGACCCCTCTTTAAATGCCAAGAAGATTCTTCCACAGTACTGTACTGTGGTGTTCTGGCTCAGTACTAGGCCCTCACTCAGTCTTCAATAACAGTATCTTGGACCCTAAGAAGATGTCGTGGAGTGTAGGATACCTGGACCAGGCTTAGGGTGTTAGAGCCAAGTCTGTGTGTGAGAAATCCAGATGTAAGATGGAATTCTGACATCAATTTGGGTCCCTGATCTCAGGCATGATAATTTGGAAATGATACTTTCTCAGGGCCTTTGAGTCTTTTAATTTAATAGACAAAACTACCATAAATATATAGTGATATATATATATATAATTGTAGTTAAATGCACGTAACATAAAATTTACCATCTTGACCATTTTTAAGTGTACTATTCAGGGATATTACTGGGTTCATAATATTGTGCAAACATCATGACCATCCGTCTCCATAACTCTTTTCATCTTGTAAAACTGAAACTCTGTACTCATTAACTCCCCATTCCCCCAGCCCCTGGCAATCACCATTCTTTATGTTTCTATGATTTTGACTACTATCAGTAATGGTATATAGTTTTAATTAAAAATTAATAACAAGTAAACAATTTTTGATCTGAGTTATTTAATTTTTAATAAACATAGGCGTGTGAATCATGTTACATGTTGGAAATTGGAAATTATTATTATAGAAATTAAAAATCTGGTTGCATTTTTGAGATACTTTGTACTCTACAGTTTTGTTTCCTTGTTTTTAACAAATGTCTTATTTGAATTATTTAGTGGTATTGTATATTTATCTTGTTACATACCAATTAAAAGTCTAAATCAGTAGTGTTTGAACTCAGTGTTTTAAGAAGAAACTTAATGCAGTTCCTGAATTTTCTACGAAGTCTTTTGTAATATAGAAGCTGCCTGTCGTACAACACAGGCAGCATCTATATTTTTAAGGAAGCAAAATGGAATTGTTTGAATATAGCTTTTACTAAGAACGTAAAAAGTATGGGACTTTAAATTTGCATTTGCCTCTGGGACTGTGAGGCTTGAGCTGCAAATTAAAAGGCATCATATGAACCTTGCATCAATTAGGAAGAAATAAAGTTTATTCCAGCAATCTGCTTAGCAGCCTTGTTAATGTCAGGGCTAATGAATGCTGCTGATGAATAAATTCCTGAAGAAGAAAGGACTCCCAATCGGAGGTAAGCGCATGATGTCTTCAATTAGAGACCAGAAAAAGAAAGGGCAAAGAAATTCTGTGCATATGAAGATAAATCCTCTAATTTGCATTTGTTATAACATTATTGGCTGACTTCTTTTTCTGACTAGGGTCATAATATTTATGGGTTTGAACTGGAAGTACTACTGCAGAGAATTAATGTGTGCAAAGTTCCTCACTGGTCTAAGATAGGTCGACTGAAGCGAGCCAACATGCCAAAGCTTGGGGTAATAATAATCTTCAAAATCTTACTTATTTGGCTTTTTTTATGTTGGGTAACTACCAGGGAACACACTGTACTTTTAAAAGTAGGAATTGGTTGTCTTGTGATAGGAATTTCGGTACATTTTAACTTTGGCACTAAACATCTTTTCCTTTGAATTCAGCATTTTATTTGTAAAAACCTCAGTTAGATTCTAGGAATAGTGAACAAAGACAGTAGTACATTCATGTTACCTTCACTTTGTTATTGCCAAAGCGATAGCCCTTAGAGCAAAGTCGCAGGGTTCAGAAATCAGTGAGTGTTATCCTTCAGGAAGAAGATGGGAAGAATGAATGGAAGGGAGCTGACGTTGAACATATAAGGCAGTGGGCTAAGTGCTTTCTGTGTTAGTGACCTCTCAAAGCAACTCCAATTTTATTTTATAGACATTCTCACAGGGGTAATGTAACTTGTTCAAGATTATATAACTAGTAAGGGGAAGAACTGAGATTCGAACCCAGGTCTGTCTGACTCTTTTAAGGACTATGTACTTTTCATTCTTCCTGCTTGTTTCATGTATCGAGGTTTTGGTGTGGAACACCTTTTTCCTAAACCTGACACTGTGCAGTGCTTGAAATCTTATTTTATTTAAAGCTTATAAATAGAGTGGACGTGATGCCTCATCAGAGAAGTTAGGAATCTGTATTTGTACCTTTTATAATTCTGTCCAGTTATTCTGTTGCTATAGATTACAGTTGGGGCCATTGCTCTTGTTTCTTTTCCTATTCATATCTTTAAGGTGGTAGAGTTGTTATTAACACTTCATCTGAATACTTGCTTAGCTAACTCTACCCTCTTCAAGATTTTCTTTATATGGCATGTTCTGAGTGAGGTCTTACTCCACCACTCTGTTTAAGATGCAGTCCCCCAAATTCCTTGTCCTCCTCACCTTGCTCTACTTTTCCCTTTTTCCATATACTTATTACTTTGTAAAACTATATAATTTCTTGTTTATGATGTATATTTTTAATTTTATATCATAAATGAGGTCAAGTATCTTTTCTGTTCACTGTTGTATCCTAAGTGCCTAGAGCAGTGTCAGATACATAGTAAATGTTCAAAAATATTTGATTGATAAATGGAAGAATGAGAGTTTCATCATTGTAATTTTTGGGTCAGCTTCAAAACAGATTAGAAGCAAATGTTCTCAATGTTTGCTCTTTCATGGGATTTACTTTTTGTCCTCATCTTGTAGGGCCGGAGTGGATTTGGCGAAAGAAATGCTACCTGTGGCCGAATGATCTGTGATGTGGAAATTTCAGCAAAGGAATTGATTCGTTGTAAAAGCTACCATTTGTCTGAACTTGTTCAACAGATTCTGAAAACTGAAAGGGTTGTAATCGCAATGGAAAATGTACGAAATATGTACAGGTATGCTCCTGGATTCTTCAGAATTCATCTTTCTTGAAATTAACAACACTAGCAACAAGAGGACACCAGAACTGTCCTTAGGCTGGAGCGATATGAGCTGGTGGTGCCGTCTGTCTTCATGTCAGTACCACCATCTCCATTACTTTCATAATTTAAACTAGTTTACCTCTTGAATTATTCTGATTTGATCAGTTTATCTCCATCTCCTTCACCTGTCTTAATACTATCTTGATGTTTCCTAATAGTAGTTTGGAAATTGATAGGAAATTTATATTTCTACTCTTGATTAATTTATTCAGGAATTAGTGTAGATATTTTAGAAATATAAAAACTGAGTAATCATTAAGTTATTTAGAGATACTGCTTGTTCATTTCTTTCTTCTACTTCTCTGGCCATTTCTCATTCATTCCTGCTAGTTCCTCCTGAGTCCTTCCTTGGATTGCTTCTTATGTCTGACTGCTCTTTCTCCAGGTGATTTCATGGAGTCTTAGGAATTTAAATACCATGTGGATACTGATGCCTCTCACCTGTGTATTTTCAGATTAGACCTCCCTCGTGAATTCCAGACTCACTGTATCTACTTGCCTTTTCTGCTTGATATCTAATATGAACATTCAGCTTGTTCAAAACTGAGCTTTTGATCTTCTACCCTTGACTCTTCCTATAGTCTTTCCTTACTAAATTAATGACAATTGTTATTTTTCCATTGCTGCTGGAAACCTCTAAAGTCATTCTCAGCCCCAAACCACTGAGATATCCTTGATTTCTCTCTCTGACATCCCACAGTAGATCCATCAGGGAATCCTGTCAGCTCTAGCTGCTAGATATATCTATATCTGACCACTTCTTTTCGCCTCTGTTAGACCCACCCTTGTCCAAGCCACCCTCCTCTTTCCCCTGGATTACACGGTTTACATACCTATATCCTTGCTTTTGCCCTTGCCCCCTTGTGGTCTGGACCAGAGTTATCCTGCTAAAATTAAGTTAGATATGGTACTCTGCTCAAAATCATCTTATAACTCTGTTTCATTCAGAGTAAAAACCAGAGTCCTATTTTGACTTATAAGGTTCTGTACAATGTGTCTCTATGCCATTAACTCTGTCCTTATCTCCTAGTGCTCTTTCCATCATTCTCTCTGATCTAGACATATTGGTCTCCTTCCTGGTCCTGGAAGTACAGTGTCAGATTTACACTAAGCTCAGGGCCTTTGAGTGTGCTGTTCTGTCTGGGGTACTCATCTCTTAGATATTCATCCGTAAGACTTTCTCCATCACTTCCTCTGGGTCTTTATTCTCAGTGAAATCTTCCCCAGTTCCCTAACTACGATTCCAGTCTCTGCCCCGATACTTAATATCCCCTTTGCTTCTTAACTTTTTCTCCATAACACTTAGCATTATGTAACATATTATATATTTAATTTCTTTTTCTTTTTTATACTCTGTCTCCCCCATGAGGACATAAGCTCCATGAGGACAGGGATTTTTGTTTGTTTTGGTCACAGGCAATGCCTAGCACATAGTAAGCATGCAATGTATACGTCCTGGATGGAATAAATGAAAGGATTTAAGTAGTTTTCAGGTTTGTAGTTAATACATTACTTGATTTTATTTTTATGGGATTTTTTTGTTTTTTGAAGAAAGGCATTAGGATCAACGATATGAATGAATTTCTAGTTACATACTGACCTTATTTTAAATTGTTTCCAAAGCCAGAGGGTGCCTTTGCTCTGAAATTCCTTGTAATATTTTATGAAGTTCTGATTATAGTCATTATTTCTTTTAATTACTTGATTCTGTTTCATTCTTACTTTTTTGTACAGTGAATCTTCTCATCTGTTGTACCTGTTGGAACACACCTGGAAAGATGCCAGGTTCATTTTGCAGATCATGTGTGAGCTAAATGTTCTTCCATTAGCATTGCAGATCACTAACATCGCTGGGAACATTATGGTAAATTTAACTTAGAAAGGGAGAAAAAGCATTTCCTGTTGGATTCAGTGTTTGCTTGGGGTAGTTGTTATATGATAATGAGTCTAAATGCATGCTTATAAAATGAGTAACTTGGATTCTGAAAGCTGGGCTGCTTTTGTAAAAGGAATAACTGGTTGAGATAAGGGGAGGAATGCCAGGTGCAGTGTGTTGAAATTTAGGCGAACATAAGGATCTTCTCTCTAACATCTGGATGTGTCTGTCTGGTGAAATGGTCCATTTGACAGTAAAGAAATAGCCAATTGTCAATATTTTAAGTTCTCTTTGTCTCCTTTAACTATAATGCTTAAAGAAAACGTTAGAAATAATGTAGTACCTCTTTAAAAAAAAGTAGGCTTGTTATTTTGAAAAGTTTTGAAGGAGGTGCTATGATTAAATTTACCAGTTCAGAGTTGCTTTTGTTCATTGTGGTTTTGAGCTCAAATTTATAAAAAAAATTCTATTTAATAGTCCAGGACGTTGATGGGTGGACGATCTGAACGTAACGAGTTCTTGTTGCTTCATGCATTTTATGAAAACAACTATATTGTGCCTGACAAGCAGATTTTCAGAAAGTCTCAGCAAAAACTGGTGGGTCTAAAATTGTATAGTATTTTGCTTTTTGTTATTCCCCCCCCTTTTATTACTTAGATAGCCTTTTTTTGCTGTGATAACACCTGCTTCCAAAATAATTAATCCCCTGTGTGCTGTAGAAACCACATCAAGTTTATTCCCTTGTGTTTGTGTGGTTGTTTCCTTTTCCACTTTTCTTTGTACAGAAAAAATTATTTGTAAAATATGAAATTCTTCAAGGGAGGCATTAGACCTCTCTGATGGGTGACCATACCTGGAAAATGGTTTGCCACCATAACCCTACCCAAAGTTAAATACCAGTTAAACTTTTTATTTCCTTAAACCTGTGAACCTTTATTTTTCTGTTGCATTTTTCTATGCTAGTATGATTAAGGTCTCCACAATCACGTTTCTGAAGTGGCCTTTGTCACTTTGGAACTCTGTCACTAGCGCTGATAGTAACTGATTCAGAATGGGAATTGAATGTTAAAATGTAATTCAGATTCTTGTATTTGCTTGTTTTATGCACATTATCAAAATTGGTATAGGGAGTATATTAATTTAGAGGACTAAGTTCTGCTGAGGAATGTTGGCCATTAATAAACTACTTAGGAATGGATTTTCAGTACATGGATGGACTTATTTTATGGTGTCCTTATTAATAATGGGAATAATGATATTTCATGTTTTTACATCATGAATGTTAGTCAATTTAAGACAATCTCAAATTTTATATAATATGAAAAGTATTTTTTAATATCCATTGATTTAAAAATACGAAGTTTCTATGAATTCAGAAACATTTAAAAATAGAATTTGCATATTTAACTCAGAGATCTATAATAGTATTTGTTTAGGAAACTACCATGGTTGGCATTCATTTGAATTCATGAACATATTATAATAACTATCTTCACAGGTAGAACCGCTAACTTAAAGTAAATAACGTTTATTAGAACTGAGTATTGCAATTGGAAAAGAGGGAATCATAAAACTTCTTAATTAGTTAATTAGTTTCTGGCTGGTGAAGTTATCTTTCCATTTGATATTAGGGAGATGAAGATGAAGAAATTGATGGAGATACCAATAAATACAAGAAAGGCCGTAAGAAAGCAGCTTATGCTGGAGGCTTGGTTTTGGATCCCAAAGTTGGTAAGGCTGGGCAGCAAATTGGTTTGCCCCTGGTGTTAAGGAATTTCTTAATGTAGAACTAGGCTTGAGATAGAAGACCTGAATTATATCTTGTAGGTCAGCAAATAGTTCTCATAATGACCTTATTTTTATCATTTTTGTTCATGTAAAAATCTTGTTTGCCAGTCACCTGACATGGAATTAATGTGATTTTTTTTTTTTGCTGTTCCAATAAAATTTTATTTATGGACATTGAAATTTAAATTTCAGATAGCTTTCATGTATCATGAAATATTCTGTTTTTGACTTTTTCCAACCACTTAAAAATGTAAAAACTATTCTTAGCTCATGGGTGGTACAAAAACAGGCAGTAGGCTGGATTTGATCTGCACATAGTTTGCCAACCCCTGATCCCTGATCCAGTATATAGATAGCTGTTTGTCCTGTAGGAGCACCCCTATTGTCTTTCAGTCACTCTGTGAGGGTGGACTCCGCCTCTGCCCAGTGTGCCGGGACCAGTTCACTTGGACAGCAGAGTTAAAGAAAGTACATACAGTAACCACCAAATTTAACTTTGACAGGAGAGTAACTTTTCCCTGTTGTCTTGAATGGAAAGGAAGATATTTTATGGTACACAGATGGAATCTTTTTTAAAAAATGATATTAACTATTTTCAAGTCTATGGTTCAGTAGTAGTGTTAAGTATACTCACATTGTTGTACAGGAATTAATGTGAATTTTGTCAAGTAACTTGAACTCTGAGTAGGAGACATTTTAGACAAAAGCAATTTTATTATTAGTTGTAATGAAATAGAGCAGTAATACTTTGGTGTTAGGTAGATCTGGATTTGAATTCTGTGTGATCTTGGGCTGCCTGTTTAACCTTTGTATGCCTCAGTTTCCTCTTCCATAAAATGGAAATAAGAATAATATCTGCCATACAGAGATTTAAGGATTAAAAGTGATTACTTAGTATAGTGCCTGACACAGACTAAGCTATCAGTATGTGTTTGCAGTGATTACTGTCTTAATAGCTGACATTTATTTTTATGCAGTTTCTTCTCAAGGTGAAGATAACTCTTTGTAAATGTCCTAAAGAAATACATTATAGTAGCTTTCTGTTCACCTGTTATAAGTAAAACGGGTGAATTGTTCCACTACTGACATTTTATTTATTTTTATATATATATGTTTATGTGTGTGAGAGAGAGAGTGTGTGTGTGTGTGTGTGTGGTGTATCTCTGATTTCTAGCAGTTTGTGTATAGGTAAATGGGCTGTCCATTTTATTCTTTGAAGGTGTGATAGTAAAAAAGTATATATATATGAACCACTCACTGGGATTTTTATTTGGGTGTGGGTGGGAGAGTAGGTGGGAGGGAATGCTTGCTTTGAGAATTTAACAACTTTTTTTTTGAAATGGATATGACACCTTTCTAAAATAATTGATATGGAAAGGTGTTTGCCCAGAATAATGGTGTGCTTTGGGAACTGCTAGGGAAAGGACTAGTTGTAGCTGGTTTTAAGGAGAGGCAGGATCTTTCCATCCCTCTTTTTTTCTGATCTGGGTTTTCACTCTAATCCAAGTCATTTTATGGAGTGGTAGTTGACTCTCTTTTTTTCTGCCTCACAGCTCTGGATGCTATGTAGTTTTTAATATACTTCATAATATAGTGCTTCTAATATGTTTTGACAATTCTGCTTCCCTTAGTCTTTTTATGACATTATATGGGTTTTTTATTTCAGGTTTTTATGATAAGTTCATTTTGCTTCTGGACTTCAACAGTTTATATCCTTCCATCATACAGGAATTTAACATTTGTTTTACAACAGTGCAAAGAGTTGCTTCAGAGGCACAGAAAGTTACAGAGGTTTGTATTCAACCTGAGACTCTTGAGATTGAGGTTTAAAGAATTGCTTAAAGAAGGAAGAGAACCAAAGGGGTTAGCATTTTAGTTTTTCCTATTAAAGAATACACTAATTATGTCCTTTCTTAGAGGTCAAAAAAGGAGAAGGGTAGAAAGAGGCTCAGGTTCTGTGCCTTTTTTAAACAGCTGTATTGAGGTATAATTCATGTATCATATAATCCACCTACTTGAAGTATGCAGTTCAGTGGCTTTTAGTGTAGTCACAAAGTTTGCAACCATCAGCACAATCAATTTTAGGACATTTTCATTATTCCCCAAAGAAACCTTTTAGTTGTTACCTCCCTCAATATCTCTATCCCTCCTAGCTCTAGGCACCCACTAATCATTCTGCCTGTATAGATTTGTGTATTCTGGACATTTCATATAAATGGAATCATACACCCAACCACATGCTTGGGAGCTGTTTTTCAGTCCTAATTTCATATTCCCAGAAGAGAGAATCTGATAGGCCTGCCTAGGTCAGTCAGCACCCCTGGTCCTCATCACCTGTGACCACAGGAGCGAACTCAGAGTATAAATCTGGCTGCTAAGGATGGGCCTTTCTGTGGCACTAGAGGATAATTTTACAGAGAAGGTATTTAATTTAATTTACAGAGAAGGTATCCTCAAAAGATAGTGACTGCATTTGATGAATATTCTTTGAGCTCTGTCCTGCTACTGTGCCAACATTGTGATAATTATCATTATCCAGCCCCTGCCCCCAAACCTCTTTCTACCACCATTTTATTTATTTGAGCTTTCCAGTTTTGGATTCTGGATATGTAACAGAATCATTTTAGAGTTGGATGAGACCTTCGAGGTTATATAAGAAATACTGTATATGTAGTAATTTATAGATTCTGTATTATTTTCATGCACAGTACCTCATTTGGTCTTCAAAACAGTATCACAGAGGTAGTGGTGATAGAACTTGGAGTTGATTTTAAATTTCCTGACTCTAGTTCCTTTTGGTTTACTTTTTATCTGACTTCCATAGTTGCTATAAATAAATTGGAATGTGTACCAAGATCTCTTTAATAGGTTTGCTATCATGATCTACTATATTGGAAAACAGTAGGTCCCTGTTACTTTTGTAAGAGTATTCATTCGAAGATACTGATCTTTATAAAATCAGATAGTTTGTAAAGACTGGATTATCAAATGGCATTGACTTGACATACTCTAAGCCAAGAGGTTTATTTTTAATTTTGAAACTTTGAAAGGGCAAATGTGCCTGGCTTTCTTTGCAGCCTGTTAATAGAATTAATGGAGACTTGAGAAAAGTGGTCTAATGCTTTCCCTGCTGTAAATTTTAATATAAGAAAACTGCTGTTTGCTTTTCTAAAATGTCGTTGTTCTTCTACCGATTGTACTAGCAATTTATAGGTAAAAGGTACTACATAAATGCTAAGGAATATATATGTATTAATTTTTAGAAATGTCATGGCCTATTTAAATGTGCTCCAAACTCTTGAAAGCAGTTTACTGATTTAGTATTTAGCTTTTTATTTGTAGTCTAAAGCATTTATAATAATTGCTATTATTCTCCATAGTTTTAAAATTCTGTAGCGTTTTGTTTGGTAGTAAGAATGATTTAAAAAAGTAGTTTAGCTGCTGGTTATTTTTTTTTTTTAATCCTAGAGGTCTGTCTCAATGTTTGTATTTTAAAAACATTTTCCCCAGATGTGTTGCTCACCAGTCTTGTTGGAGAGAGGATAGTATGTGTAAAAATTCATCCCTTTAAATGAAATCTAAATTTGTGAGTAACTACAGGGGTGGGAAATTGGAAATGACAGACTGATAGAATTGGGAGAAAAGAGGGTAATGTTAACTTCTTCTAAAACCCTCTCAGCTCTTTCTTATACTACCCATGTGTTATTGACCTTTACTTACACAAGAAAGTATTCAAGATGTGATCATGGGGTAAAGCTCCCACAAAGTGTTATTTAAGGAATTTATTTCATGAAAGTTTGATTTGTATGAAATTTCTGTTGTGTGTTCATCAGGATGGAGAGCAAGAACAGATCCCTGAGTTGCCAGATCCAAGCTTAGAAATGGGCATTTTGCCCAGAGAGATCCGGAAACTGGTAGAGCGGAGAAAACAAGTCAAACAGCTAATGAAACAGCAAGATTTAAATCCAGACCTTGTTCTTCAGGTATATCTATTTACTAAGAGACATCTGAGTGACAGTCTCAGCTTTTAGAATTTGATTATTTAGGAATGGAATAAACAGGATGCTGTGGGCAAATACATGTACTTTTAAGTTTGTGGGTAGGTAACCATTCAAAAATACTAGAATACCTCAGTGGAAGGCACTTTTACCTGTAAAGGCCATATCTGAGTGAGATCCTTCTGACTCTTGACTCTTGGGAGCTTTAGAGTCTGTTTACTTTCTTTTAGGAGGTTACAGAGTCATGGATCCAGACGATGAATTGAGTGTGTTAAGAGTTTTTTTTAAGAGTTATTAGGCCAGATGCGGTGGCTCACGCCTGTAATCCTAGCTCTCTGGGAGGCCGAGGCGGGCGGATTGTTGGATCTCAGGAGTTCAAAACCAGCCTGAGCAAGAGCGAGACCCCGTCTCTACTAAAAATAGAAAGAAATTAATTGGACAACTAGAAATATATAGAAAAAACTAGCCGGGCATGGTGGCACATGCCTGTAGTCCCAGCTACTCAGGAGGCTGAGGCAGGAGGATCGCTTGAGCCCAGGAATTTGAGGTTGCCGTGAGCTAGGATGACGCCACGGCACTCTAGCCCGGGCAACACGGTGAGACTCTGTCTCAAAAAAAAAAAAAAAAGGAGTTATTGAGGGTTTTACCTTCTCATTGGTGATTTAGAAAGACATCCAATATAATGCTTAAGTGTCTGCAAGTATTGTTGTTTGTCTTTTGCCCTTGTCTGGTCTGCAGTATGACATTCGACAGAAGGCTCTGAAGCTCACAGCCAACAGTATGTACGGTTGCCTGGGATTTTCCTTCAGCAGATTTTACGCCAAACCACTGGCTGCCTTGGTGACATACAAAGGAAGGGAGGTAAATAGCATAATAGCATTCACATCTGTAAATATGATAGTATTTTTAACTGTACATGTTATAGTGTGGGAGAGTCAAGTTTGTTATCTAGTTATACAGCTTCAAATACAGTACCCCTTTCTTAGGACAAGTTTGAGACAAATAGACATTTAAATAAGGATTCATTAATTTATCTGTGTGTGTGTGTGTGTGTTTATTGAACATCTACTATGTGCCAGGCATTGTTCTAGGTACTGGGGATAGAGTGTCAAGCAAGACATAAAAGGTCCCTGGTATCATGAGGCTTAACGTTTTACGCAGTGTAGGATATGGGCTGGGGTGAAGGTAGTTTGGGAAAACAGACTGTAAAAAAGTGAATAAACAAATACAAGAAATAACCAAGAAAATACGATAGAAGTAAATGCTCCGCAGTTAATTAAAACAGGGTGGTGGGCTAGAGAATGTTTAGATGGCTAGTTTAGAGTGGTCAGGGAAGGCTTCTTTGAGGAGATGACATTAATAAGACCTACATGATATAAGGGAGTTAGTTTTTTTGCTGACGGATTGGCTTGGAGTGTGAAGGAAAGGTAGAAATCAGGAGGATAGCTAGTGGAGCCTTTTACTAAGATGGAGGAAGCTGGGAAAGAGTTATATCTTGGATGTGTTGTCTTTGACATGAATAGTAGATCTCCAAGCATAATAAGTAGGAAGTTGGATGTATAAATCTAGAATTTCAGGAATATGTCGGGACTAGAGTTATTGATTGAGAGTTATTGGCTTTAGTAAGATGGGCCAGATAATAAACAGATTTTAGGTACTGTCACTTAACACTGTAAGCTTCATCTATTTTAGTACTATGTGCATGGGTTTTTCTTAATTTGTAGAAGAATAGTTGTAAAAATTCCATTCAACTCCATTAAACTATTATAGTCTGTCAGTAAATTTAAGACTGCTCAGTCTTAAAGGAGGTAGTTAGTCATGATGGGCAAAATGCTTGTATTGGGGGTCTGGACTCCAAATACTCCAGAACAGGAGTTGGCAAACTGTGGCCCACCTGCCAAATCCAGCATGCCATCTATTTTTGTAAATATGGTTTTATTGGAATAGAGCCAAGCTCATTCATTTACATATCATCTATGGCTGCTTTTGCATTATAACAGCAGAGTTGAGTAGTCAAGATAGAGGCTTGCATGGCCTGCAAAACCTAAAACATTTACTATCTGGCTTTTTCTAGGAAAAAAAGTTTGCTGACCCCCGTAGAGTCCATACCAGCTCTGTCCAATAGAACTTTAAGTTGATGAAAATGTTCTCCATCTGTACCATATGCACTGTAGCCACAGGTGGCTAGTGAGAACTTGATTTCTGGCTAGTGACAGCTAACTGAGGAACTGGACTTTTAGATTTTTTTAATGAATTTAAATTTAAATAGGCACGTGTGGCTAGTGGCTACTGTATTGGGCAGTGCAAATCTAGCTGGTATGTGAAGCAAAACATCAGGCTGTTCGGGGTCACTCTTCTGTTGGCAGCCCTGTCTCAAAGACATGCCTTGGGGCACAGCGAGGAAGGGCAAAACGTGTTCAACACCAGCAATGTGTTAAAAGCTTTCATATGTGTTATTTCATTAAGATCACACAAGAATCCTGTGATATAGGTAATAATGTTCCCATTTTGAAGTTGAGGAAGCTAAGCCTAAAAGAGGTGAAATATAAGTGGCTATTTTGAATGTGAATCCATATCTTCCTGATTTAGGTCTTTTACTCCATTAGGTCTGTCTCCTCTGTCTCAGAATGTCTTTCACGACTGTGATTCTGCTTTATAATCTGCCTCTTATTTCTGAAAGATCATCTTTTTCGATACACATCTCAAGAGATGGGCCTTTTTTACATGAAAAAGATATAGGTGTTTTAGGGGCTAGTTGAAGTGAGGAAAGGATGTTTTCAGTTTCTTAGGCTAAGTTTACTTCAAAATTATTTAAATTTTATTTCTGTATGTGTATCCAGTGGCTTCTGATAGAATACCGTCTTATTTTTGTATTAGGAAATGCACTCGCTATGCCCCAACTGGGTGATAATACATGGGTTGACTATTGAGATTGGATCAAGGTTACTTTTAAGTTTCTCACGAGAGGCAATAGTTGACAATTTA
Organism: Avahi laniger; assembly: GCA_963575035.1. Taxonomy (NCBI): domain Eukaryota; kingdom Metazoa; phylum Chordata; class Mammalia; order Primates; family Indriidae; genus Avahi; species Avahi laniger. The sequence goes on from CAUYSK010013135.1 coordinate 57,075, forward strand.
CTCCCTTGGAGAGTGCCTCTTGCTGTTGGGAAATCCCTGTTGTTACATTTTTTGCATTGGCTCAGAAATCCACAAGCTTAAAAGGGCACTGTTGATAATGATAAGCCCCAAATTTGTCCAACGATCTCCCCCACTCCCCTAATCCATTGTGTTTTAAGGGCAATATTTTCCTTTAGCTGGATTTTTTTAATAGGGAGTTTAAACTCAATTTTTATTTTTCTGTTATATAAAATATAGCAATAATAAATCATTAAATAAACATAAAAAATTCTGCTTTCCCCACTAAAAAACAGAATTTCAGACAAATCTAGAAGTAATCACATGTGATTTGAATTCCTTGTTTCTACTTTACCCCCTTTTTTTTGTCTCTTTGCTCCTTCCCTCAAATAATGATTAGCACAAGAACTGTGAAAAGTAGGCCTTTAAAGTAATTTGAGGTTGGCCAGGCATAGCGGCTCATGCCTGTAATTCTAGCACTCTGGGAGACCAAGGTGGGAGGATTGCCTGAGCTCAGGAGTTCGAGACCAGCCTGGGCAAGAGTGAGACCAGACCTCCCTCTACTAAAAATAGAAAAATTAGCCAGACACGGTGGTGTGCATTTATAGTCCTAGGTACTTGGGAGGCTGAGGCAAGAGGATCGCTTGAGCCCAGGAGTTTGAGGTTGCAGTGAGCTACAATGACGCCACTGCACTTTAGCCTGGGTGACAGAGAAAGACTCTTTCTCAAAAAAAAAAAAAAAAAAAAAGTAATTTGAGGTTAATGAGAAGTAATAATTACACAGTTGCTCCCTGGAAATCTTATTCTAAAAGATCCATAGTCACCTACAGATATTATTTCCTAAAATAAAAATGATTGTTAAAGTATTGGTCACAATTATTAGCACTGGTGGATGGAACTGTGGCCATCTTTCTTTGAGTTTGCTAGCATTTCTCATGTATTCTGTTAATTCTTTGTGATTTTCAAGTGTCTCTTAATTATTAAAGACAGAGGAGGAGTGAAGTGAAAATGAGAGTCAGTTTGCTGAGATTTTGGAATACCTTTATAACTTATTACACTAGTATTTTTGGTGATAAGATAGAGTGGACAAAATAATATATTAATAGTAACCTGAAGATCCTATAAGTTGTTTGCTTTTAAAGTCTTTGTAGGATGAATTAAAGTTCAAGTGGAAATTAATGAGAAGGAAACCTGGTAGCATACCATTGTGAAAGATTGTAAAATTTTGCATTTGGATATGGATTAATAAATAATCTGGGGAGGCCTTCGAAGCCCCTTCTTCCTTTTTAAGTCTATTTTATGTTTGCTCAGTTTTGTTGGAATCGTGCAGGTTTGGCTCTGGTGACCTAATAATTTCTGTAATCAAATGTATTGTGGCTGCTAGCATACTCAGAGTAATTACTAATTGTACTTTTAAAAACAGGTTTGTAATAAAAATGCTAACAGTTGTGTCAGATGGGTATCAATATTGTCTTTTCACAGGTGTTACCTTTCACACTTAAACTCTTCCATGATTTTGAATTGCTCAATATATGGGTAGAGGAATTAGTTAATGGTTAAGGAATCGTTTAAAGGAGCTCACAGTGTGCAAGTTATTTAAAAATAATGAAGTCAGTGTACCAGAGAAGTAATGTGGAAACTTCATTTATAGACACTTGAAAGTGAATCTATACAAATACCATTTGCATTTGTTCTCAATGTATGTGTAGAAAGGCATAAAAAAAGAAATTGGGCAAGCCTACAGCACTGAGTGGTCATGTATTTTTAAACCACGAAGAAAAACTATCAGTTGTCAAGTGCCTGATGCGGTAATTGAAGGGATTGTTCACTAGATGGCGATAGACACCCTGAGATCATTAATCAATTAAGGATTTTATTCTGAGAAGGCCATTTAATGACTCAAATCTGTCCACATTTTAGACTTTTATTGATTTTGGAACTATTAAAGAAAGGCTAAAATTAGCCCAAAGGGTTATAATAGTCTAATCTATTTAGTGTTTAAAATAATGATGATTTTTGAATCATAAGTTTTATTGATAAGAATAATTTAATTTTAATTTATCACAGCAAGCTAATTCTTCTATCAAGTAGCTAATTTCGTATTTCTGGCCATGGAGCCAGACTGGGATACTCAGCCCCAGTATCAGAGGCTAATCTAAAGAGAATTGGGAATGATTTTGATATATAATTTTGCCTCTTTGAATTTGTTTATTTTTATTAAGGCATTTCAAACTTACTATATACTTATAAGCATACTCGTTGCATAATCCTTGTGTAATGGTAATATTTGTCTTTATGGAGTAATTGGTACTTACTGACATTGGTATTGTTTTATTTCTCCACTTTGTTATTTCTGTGCCCTTGAGAAAACCTTTTTTTATCTGGATTTCTGACTGCATTTTACAGTGAATGTATGCTCTAATGTTTGGGTATAGAATCCATGCATTTTCATTTTCCCACCTGATAGGCTGAAATGAGTCTTTGCCAGCCGGCTTGCCAACTGGTTGTAGACTGCCTGGCTTTTAGTTGTGTTTGCAGCCAAAATTTGTGCATTTGGAAAATGTATCCAAATCATTAATGCAAACATTACAATCTGGGCAGGCCTTTCTGGGATTCTCTTGGTTGTATGGTAGCACCTGTCAGGAGCCCTTGGGAATGACACTGGGAAAGAGCTCTAGCCTTTGTTGGTGTCACTGGTGAAAAAGAATTAGTGAATATGGAGAATCTTACAATTAAGTGTTAAGGGAGTCTTTCCTCTTTACCTGGAAATAAGCAAAAATTTCACTTTTCCAATCTTTTCTTAAGAATACTTTAGTTTTTCTTAAAAAAAAATTAAAAGCAGTGATATTATAGAGACAATTAAAGACCATTTCCTCCTTACCCTCTCTCATTTCTTTTTCTTCTTCCTCAGAAATAACTATTCTCCCAGGATTGATGTTGTCCTTCTTACCCATGGTTTTTTTTTCTTTTACAACATATGTGTGCACATATACATGTGGTGCATTGAGTTTTTGCCATTTATCTGTCATTCTGTACATTCTTTTGCAGTTTGAAAAAAGTAGGAGGGAAACCTTACTCTGCATACCACATTTTAAAGTATATCCATCTGATACATTTTTCAGTTTTGATTTATTCATGTTAACTGTTGTATAACATTTCAGTGAATAAATATAACATAGTGTATTTTTGTTTTTCCATCATCTACATTTTTAGGTTTCCAAGTTTTTATTTGTCTTTTTGATGTTACAAATAATGCTACGGTAGACAGTGCCACCTGTACAAGAGTTTCTCTATTGTATTTCCAGGAGTCGAATTTGCACTATATCTGCAAGCAGTATATGAGATTTTATTGATATGAGAAATCATTTAATTTGTCATGGCAAGCTGAATTCTTTTGTCAAATAGCAAAATTCATATCTGTGGCTGGAATCACAGTATCAGAGCTAATCTAAAGAGAATTGGAAATGATTTTGATATATAATTTTACCTCTTTGAATTTTTTGTTTATTTTTCTATTGAGGGATTTTAAACTTACTGTATAGCTGTAAACATGCCCATTGCATAATCTCACATCCTTGTAGCACTTGTTATTATCAGAATTTTTATCTTTTGCCAGTCTCATGAGTATGAAATGGTATCTCATTGTGATTTTAATTTGCATTTCCTTAATTATGAGTTAAGTTGGACATCTTTTGATGTGTTTATTAACTCTGCATTTTCTTGTCTGAATTGCTTATATGAACATATATGTCCTGTTTTGTTGAGCTATATGTATATGTCTCTTAGTATTTCTTCTTAAGTATTCAAAGGCTAATCATTGTTTGGTCATTTGTGTTACACATAGCTTTTGTAGTCTGTGACTTACCCTTTAACTTTATTTATAGTCTTTTATTGTGCAGGAGTTTCTAATTTTAATGTCAAATATTTGATTTTTTTTTTCCTCTTTACACTTTGTGAGTTTTTTCCCCCTACAAGAAATCTTTCCTTCCTTTAGTAAAATAAACATTCTTTCTCCCTTATTTTCTTCTAAAAGTTGCAAAGTTTGACTTTTCTTATTTAAGTCTTTAATCCTTCTGGAAATTATTTTAGGGATGGTATAAGTTAGGGATCTAGTTGTATTTGTCTGTTTGCTTCCTTATAGAGTTGTTGAACTTATTCCTCTATTCCAGGAATTTGCAAACTATGACTTATAGACTAACTCACCTGTTTTTGTAAATAAAGTTTTATTGAGACACAGCCGATCCATTTGTTTATGGCTGCATTTGCACTACAACAGCAAAGTTGAGTGGTTGCCATAGAGACTGACTGACCTGCAAAGCATAAAATATGTCCCATCTGGCCTTTAACAGAAAAAGTTTGCTGACCTCTGGTCTAAAAGATAGTCATGAGTAATAGAAGAGTAACTCTGGTTTCTAATGGCAGCAGGCATAGTTGGTGAAAATAGAGAAAATTACACTTAAGGTAATAAGAAAGAAGGAAAACAATTTTTTGGACATAAAAAATACAGGTTTTGAAGTTTTACTTGTTTTGAGATCGTCATGAGAACTTCTCTCTACCCGAGTAGAGTGAAGAGGGGGAGGTCTGTGAATCCTCTGAAGTTGTATGTAACATTTTGTGTGTTTGTACATATGTGAACTTTTTGGGGGGAGAAGGGTGCATAGCATTTAAGAGATTCTCAAAGGAGACCATGATATAAAAATGGTAAAGAACTGCTGGTTCTTATATATCATTTCTGTCCTATTATGTAGCTTGAGGGGAAACTTTAGCCTTAAAAATGTATGCTTCTGTCGCCTTAAACATGGCAGTGTGAAGAATTTTCTTGACAGACCAGACCCATGGAAACTATGTGGGTGGTAAGAGGCAAGAGTTCTAATTCTGTCTCTAGAATTTTTAATAGCCACCCTTAAGACTACTTTGAACTTCAACTGACCTACTAACATTTTGATTTTTTTTTAATATGAGAATTTCTTTTAAGGCTAAAATGAGGGTTTAATATATTTTGGCAGATATATTTTATGTTAAAAAAACAATATCCTTTTTTAATATATTTCATATTATTTCAATGAATTCATTTCAATTCTCACTTTTGAAGTCATTAACATTATAAAATTTGAAGCCTGAGAAACTGTTTTCCCCCTTTTTAGTGTCATTTCAGGGGTGTTTGGGTTCTAAATTCTTTGCAGTTCTTCAAATGAATAACACATACTATTCAACTTTATTAATTCATATTCTGCTAATTCAGAATTTGTAGTAATTCAGATGGAATGAATTGAAATTCTTCTTAGTACAAATTAATAGTTATTTTAGAGCATAGGTTCTTTTTATATATTCTTAAATACAGGTTGATCATCCCTAATCCCCAAAGCTCCAAAATCCAAAATTTTTTTGAGTGCCAACTAGATGCTCAAAGAAAATGCTTACTGGGGCATTTCAGATTTTGGATTTTTGAATTAGGAATGCTCAACCAGTATAATACAAATATTCCAAAATTTGAAAAGTTGCAAAATTTAATACACTCTGGTCCCAAGTATCTTGGTTAAGGGATACTCAGCCTCTGTTACAGAAACTATCTGTAGCCAAGTAAGTGGCATCTTAACTGCAGATCATTTATATTGACTAAGGAGCATTTACATCTGCTTGTTTATTTGTCTGCATTCTTTCTAAAGATTGATGAAAGTAATGTTGGTACCCCTTGGAAGGCCAGTCCAAATTATAACAACTTAGACTTTCAGTAATTTGAGATAAATGCAATGAAAAAAAATTCAAGTATATAGAATAATTCATGCTTATCATATCATATATGCTTATTATAATCATGCACAATACATATGCTTATATGGTAAACACGTAGTATAGTATACATATTATATATAATATTTGTTATTATATCACAGTGTTGTATTTATAGAGATAAATAAGTGAGTTAAACTTAGGCCTAATTTGAATTACTCTGTATGCTTGAAAACACTGAGTATTTCTTTCAAAATAGCCAAAACTTTAGACTTGAGACAAATTCAGAATGACCTTATCCTTCTTTCTTAATACCTCTAAGATGCCTGGACATTAGCCTCTGTGTGCCCTTTGGGGTTTCGGACATTGTACAGATACAATGTTTAGAAAGATACAAGATGGTCCATGTTAGAGGCAGCTGGGAAGAGAAATACTAGGTCAAATCCTACCTGAGATCAGCTGTGAAATGGGCTGGGATTTGTGAGTGTAAGAGAAGCAAGCATCATCAGGGAGACCATTTAAGGTACATTCTTATTTGTTTCCTTTTCATTGACTGAAATTTTTGAATGGTTGCCACAGCTTTGTTTTACCTAAGCTTTGGGGAATCCAGACACAGACCCATTTGCCATGATGATATAAGTCTTTGTCAGAGAAGGAGCACCTGTACCTCCCTCCTACACACACATTATACCGCTGCTGTCAATGGCAATAAGAGATAGTCCTGGGGTTGTGGGTTGGCCTCCCCAGTCTTGCAGAATATTGTGTCAGTACTAACCTTCAGAATTCCAGGGCTGCTTTTGTTAAAGAAGATGGAATTTCCTTATTCTCCATCTAAATTTCTGTCTTTTTTCACGTATACATTGGATTTTTTATTACTAGATTTTTTGAATGGATCTGCATAAACTAGTATCAATACTTAACAGTTTTCTTTATTAACAAAAACCAAACCCAAACAAAAGTTGTAGTCTCACATTGTTTCTATATTCTCCAATCTCCAGTTCTGTTCAGTTTGTCAGCGAGTACATTTTAGACATTTTTGTGTTCCACTTGGCATCTAGCCCTGTGCTCTACATAGCAGATGCTTTTTTGTCTTACCTCTGGAATCATGTTCGCCTAGTAGTTTCTGTATGTATAGATGGGTGGATGTGGAGGTGGCACATTTTTAAAAGAAGGTCTTGATATTAAAGCCTATTTTGAGTTTATAAGAATCGCCAGGATACTCAGAATAAGAAAAAGGATACTTTGTACATTTGTACTAGGCACTCTTATTTGAGAAGACAGAATATTTTTACCTTGATATTTTGCCCTTTTAATTATGAAACCATTGGGAATGTGGCTAAGGATGAGAAGATAAATACTGTGAGACTGACTTTGTGTCAGTATCACTGATCTCTGCTGAGTTAGATTAAGTTTCCTTAATTTGACTCGAATCACATAAATTAAGACCTGGAAATCCCTTCCTTTTTCCCCACTCCTCACTAGAATGAGTGACTTTTTGTTAACCCAATTTCATTCTACTTTCTATATATGTGAAAATTTCATATAAACCTATTTTTGTATATGTTTTTTTTCACAAGCCACGTGTTGTTTGACAGGTGTTCTAAAGCTCCTTGCTTTGGCGATGTACCAAGATGACAGAGCAGTAATGATTGTGAAAGTGCCATTCCCTCCTTGTTAAGAGATAAAAAGAAGAGTGTGAATTTATTAACCACTATTCACCAGTGGCATAGAAATTGGTGCAAGGTTTAATTGTCGATTCTACAGTCGGTCTGTGTAGGTAATTTCCTGGATAGTACTACTCTTAAGGAGAGGGGAAAATAATCATATAACTTCACTTTTTTCCTCTTTTTACAAATTGCAGATAGATGGATTGAAGAGAAAGGCTCACTAGAAAACCAAAATATTGACTTCACAGGCTTTCTCTTTCCTTATCTGCCCAGGTAATAGATTTATGGGTGACACGGCAGCTTTCAGCAGCCTTGCAAATTTTCCAACCCCCCAGTGAATCAGATGCCCAAGTGTTTGAATCTGGTGGTGTGCAAGATGTTACTCCACTGTCTCCTTATTTTAGCCATGCTGGGTATATTTTTTGCTAATTGGAAGAACCTACTTTTGGCAGCCCAGGCTGTCTGGAGGCTTGAACATAATACCCTTCACAACAGTATAGCCAGGCCCCTTAAAGACACATTCATGTCAAATTTAAAAACAAAACAAACTCATTGGACTTATTACAGCTCAGGACTGGTTAACTGAGGGAAGACTAATAGAATTAGTGCCTTCTATTTATGTTTCATCATTTCAGTGGGCAGCAGGAGCCTGTGTCAATTTGCCAGATCATAAATACTGTGTTAAATTACAGTGAGCTGAGTTTGGTAAGTTGTGGGAGTTTTGGAAGGCGGGGAGAAGAATAGTTTTATGTATGTGTGTATGTGTTAAGAAGCCGTTTGATTTCAAGCCAGGGATTCCTGAGCCCTGTAGTCATTGTTTTAGAGATCTCGTGCCTACTTTGAAATTTAGTACCAGTGTTGGGTTGTACAGCTGTCCTTGTCTCCTTTTTATTATTTTCGTGGTTGAATTAGTATGTATCCCTTTTAAACTTGAATATATTAGAGTCTCAAAATTTAAAATTTTTCTTTGAAAATTCCCTCCCTCTTTTAAAAAGCAATATGAAATAGAACATAACTGAAAAGTGAATCTCTACTCACCTCACATTTTTGAAAGAACAGCAAAGAATGAGTGATTTCTAGAGATGATTTATGTGTAGTCTTTGGAATTCTTCTAATTAGTAATTCTTTATAGGCTTAGGTTTAGTTTTCTATTACCTATTTTTATTGGCTCTTTTGTTTTACATTTAACAAGATTTGCCATTTTGAGGCTGGTGATGAGATTTTTTACCTTAGGGCTAAGAGTTGAGCGGGAATGGGACTGGAAAAAGTTATTAGGTTTCTTTCACAATTTGCAGTGTCAGACATTTGGCTACATTTGTTTCAGGGTTTTTTCACCCCTGCTGACTTAACTGCAGGCTACATTTTCAGCCCTGTGCAGGAGGGTGGTGTGCCTTCCTCAGGCAGGGAGGAGGAGGGTTTGGGGGGTATTGGGGAAAAGAATAAGCTCATAGGCTATTAATACTGTACATTGTTCTTGAGGCCACATGTAATGTTTCTGAGCACTGGCCAACAGGGCAGGGTTTGTGTTCTATTTACATTGGACTGCATGGCATGATGCGATGAACAGCAGATAATTTAATCACAGAAAGATCTGGATATTTCTTCTTTAGTGGTATCCTGATAGGGCAGAAAAAAATAACTTTTTCAGAAGATTGGCATAGGGTAGGTGAATATATTTAATTCTATCACTGGTTCTTGCCTCATAGCCAGAAATTCTTCAAGTAATATTTGCTGAGTGTGTAGATGGAGGGAAATGGAGACAAATGACATTGCTTGTGACCTGCAGGCTTGACAGGAAAACCCTAGGTAATGAGTCCAATAAAACTAGAGCTAGAGCTTGGGAGGCTAAACTCGTGATTGCTTACTAGTAAACAAGAAAAAGGATCTTCTGTAGGTGCAAAAACCACACAGAGATGCCTGAGTATGCACCAGAGAAAGCCCTGAAGTGGACACCAAGGATGGTACACTCATCTGCTCATTTGCATTGTGTGGCTTTGAGCAAGTCAGCCATTCTATCTCTGGCTTTTCACTCGTCAGAGGGTGCTAGATGATGATGATTACTATACAGTGGGCTTCAGTTACAAAGCAACTTAACATAGGGCAGTACATCTACTCTTGTTTCTCAGAACAACCCAGAGGAAGCATTCATGCAAGGCACTGAGTATCTATCAGGTGTCAGGCATGGTGCTGGTATTGGGGAAATAGTGGTAAATTTAAGTATTCAAGGATCTTGTCCTCATGGAGTTTTCAGTCTGGTAGGTAAGAGCCATTAATCAAATGGTCAAATGAATAATTATGCCATTCTGAAAGAAAATCAATGTTAAGAAAAGGAACATGAATTTCTGAGTGCTGATAGCAAAGGCCCTTGACCTGGACTGCAAAATCAAAGTTTTCCTGAGCCTTTGACACTTAAGCTGAGATATGTAGAGTGTGGGCTGGAGTTAACGAGGTAAAGAGTTGAAGGAATAAGCATTCTAAGGTGAAGGGTGGCATGTGCAGAGGTCCTGTGTTGGGTAGAAGCAGCCAAGGAACTGAGAGAAGGTCGAGGTAGCTGCAATGTAGAAAGAAAGCAGGGGAGAGTGATGGGCGGTGAGGCTGGAGAGGTGGCTAGGGTCACACCATGCAGGCCTTGCAGGCCATGTTGAGCAAGGGGCAGACCTTAATGGGTTTCATGTGGAGGGCGGGAATTGGCTCATATTTACATTTTGAGAAGATCACTCTGGCTGAGTGAGTTGGAGGGGTGAGAGTGGATGAGAGTGGATGAGGGGAAACTGATTAATAGGCTATTATTAGGGTAGTACTCTAGGCAAGCAATGGTGGTAGCTTGGCTGGAGTGATGACAGTCAGGAGAGGGAGGGAGGACACAGGCATGAGAGAGATTCAAGAGAAAAACAATTAGCAAAACTTGGTGATAGATTGGATGTAGGGCTTAGGATGGTAAAGGTATCAAGGTCGACTCCTAGCTTTCTGACTTATGCAGGTAGATGGATGGGGTGCCTTTTACTGAGGTGAAGAGCACTGGAAGATCACTAGTTTTGGGGCAGGGGGAGAGAAAGATGAGCAGCTTGATCTTGGACATGTTAATTTTGAGGAGGCAGGTTATAAATTTGAGAATCATTGGTTTATAGAGATAAATTAAGCCAAGCCGTGGACATGGGTGAGATTACTTTGGGAGAGAGGAGAGAGGGGAAAGAGAAGCGGGTGTAGGACTCAGTCTTAAGGATCCCCAGCATTTAATGGCTTGGTGGAGGAGGAGGAGCTTAAAAAGTAGGCTGTTAAAAGAGCAACCAGAGAAGGAGAAAAAGTACACGTGGGGTCATGGAAGAGTGTTTCAGGGAGATACTGGGCAATTGTCAGGAAGAGGTGCTGAAGATAGTTTTGAAAATTTTCCATTGGATTTTGGGACATGGAAGTGATCATTGACTTCAGCTGGTGCTGTTTCGGTGAAGTAATGGTGGTGAGGCTGATTCGCTGTAGGAAGATACTGTAGTTATCCACAGTTTATAGATGAGGAATTTGAGACACAGGGAAGTAACTTGTAAAACAACTCACCTAAGTGGTAGAACTGGAATCCAGGCCTAGACCCCTGGGGCCTCAGAGTCCCTGCTATAACTGTTACAGCTACTACAACCTGCCTACTGGCTTACCAGGTAAGTTTGTGGACCAGGGAGGTAAACATACTGAAAAAGAGCATCCAGGCTCTTTTTCTCCCTGGGGTAGGGATCTGCTGACCAGTTATTTAACCTCTCTGAGCTTCAGCTTCCTCGTTTCTGATAATGGTAACTACTCAATGGGGTTGTTGGGAAAATGAAATGAGATAATGTATGCTAATGCCTTGAAATGTGTTTGTTCCGTAATAAGGGCTCAGTAAATGTTAGCAAAAAAAGCATACACCTTCTGCTATTGTATCTGCCCTCTCCTCAGAGCCTCTCTTAACTCCAACTGCATTTTTCTCTCATTTGAACGCTTAATAGCCTGCTGTAAAAAGGCCAGTTTGTGTGCTGTTTGCCAAATTATTTTCAAATTCGTGTTTTTATTTTGCCATTTCTTCTGCTTTTAGTACCTTTGTCCACCTATGCCACTAATTTCTGTGGAGTCTCTTTCAGTTTTCCTCAGAACTCACTTTGCAGAACTGATTTAACCTGACCTTCTTTATTCTACAACTTAATGACCTCAGCTTATACTTACATGTGTTTGATAAGTTTGTATTCAGTTTTACTAAACAGATCCAGACCAGGAGTGGTTTCTCATGTCCTTCAGCAACATCTAGTAGAATGCTTTAAAGTAGTAGACACAAAATGGCAAACACTAAGTATTTTCCTATCACTTTTTTCTTACCCCAGTTCTAAGGTCCATTTATTAGTTAAGTCCTGCTAGCATCACCTCCAAAATACTGAGATTCATCGATTTCTCACCATTGACGCTGCCACTCCCCTGATTATTTCAGACCACCATCGTCTCTGGCCAGGATCGCTGCAGCAGCCTCACTGTGTATCTCCCTTCTCCTCTTCCCCCCTCTGATCCGTTCTCAACACAGCCAGTAGAACTGTATATTTAAGGTGTAATAGCATTATGTCATTCTACTTCGAGCTCTCCAGTGGCTTTCTATCTCTGTTCATCTTGGACTCCAAGGTCCTGTGTGGTTCATTTCACCTCACCTTTTGTGCTGCCTCCCCACTGCTCCCCACGATCTGCACTCCTGCTTCAGTCCAGCCACATGAGCCACCGTTTTCTTTTAGCTCTGCATGCATGTTCAGTTCTGTCCCTCCATTGGGCCCTTGTGCATCTGGTCACCTCTGCCTGGAAAGCTCCTCCCCAGGCCTGGTGCAGGGTTGCATTTTTCTTTCTTTAGGTCTCACCCTATGAGTTACCTTCTTGGTGAGACCTTCCCTGACTACTCTTCCTAAAATAGGTCCATCCAGCCAGCCAGCACCTCTCATTTGTAAATTAAAAAAATCCATACTTTTTTTTCTTTTTTCTCACTATTTTTAATAGGGTAAAATAGCATACACCCATATACCCATGTCCCAGAATTAGTACATGTTAAGATTTTGTCATGATTACCTCAAGTTTTCTTTTAAATAAAGTATTATATCGATAATATCTGTAATGTATACCCTTCCCTAGTCTATTCCATCCCTCTCCAGAGGCAAATATTATGAAGTTGATCTGTATTTTTCCTTTTCCCATGCTTTTGTTACCTATAAATGTGCTCTCTTGATTTATGTGAATGGTGTCTTATCATATTTGAATTTGCAACTTTTTCAACATTATGTTTTTGAATGGTATCCATGTTGATAGAGATCTGATCATTCATTTGAACTGCTCTATAGTATTCCATCATATGAATATTCTACAATGTATTTTTCCCTTTCTATACTGAAGGTCGTTTAGATTGTTGTCAGATTTCACTGTTACAAAAAATAAACATTCAAGTACTTATCTCTTTGTACACAGGTGCAAGAGTTTCTCTGTTGTAATCTTTTCTAGCTCAGTATCCTGTTTCATTTTCATTTTGGCACTCATCATTTTGTAATCACTGACTTATGTGTTTGCTTGTTTATATGCATCTTCCTTATTTGACTATGCACTCCATTAGAGTAGAGAGTGTGTTTAACTCACTCTTACACACACAACACCTAGCGTGGACCTTGGCGCATAGTAGGTACTTGGTTGGTATTCGTTGAATCAATTCAGCTATCTGCCTCCTGTCTTATGTAGTTTATTCCTTTGATTTTTGAACTTTGGTTTTCAGATTTCTGAAGAAAGGTGAAGGCTAATTTGAGGTGATTAGGTAAACCTGGCATGGAAAGGAAGTGAAGAGAAAAAGAGCTTTAAATAATTTATTTTGGATTAAGCCCTTTCTTATCTCAAAATTTGGAGGTTACAGATGACATGGAGCTACACGGACTGGTTTGGTTATTAAAGGAGCCGAGTTGATCAGCTGTGGTCTCCTTCCACATCTGTAGCTTGTTTTAATATAGAATTTTGGGAGCATGGGAGGATTTTGTGTTTATTTTCTAAAATTATTTTATTTTAAAATTAGAAGATAGTTACTGTCCATCTGTTGACATTTATAATGTTTTTGGAGAGGGCTTGTGGTAGGCATAGGAGACACAGGCCATAAGGGTAAAGAGGCACCAGAGGAAATTGGACTGTTGATCTTTGAAGCCGGATTGTTTACATCAATTAATTTTTAAAAATTCTCATTAGGGTTCACTGAATCAATGGATACATTCTGTGTTTTCTGTTTGTTTTTAAAGCTGTTAAATGTTTTCCTTATTATCACAGACTTCAGATTTAACTATTTGATGCTCACATACTGAATTCACACATAGAGAGGGAAGACGAATTCTTAGGAACAAATGGCTTTCTTAAAATGAAGATTGCTGCTGTAATCATGCTTTGGGCCTCTTTTCTAGTACGGGACATCTCATTTTATTCTCTAGGAACCTGTGAAAACCATGTGCTGATAAATCGAATTACTGTAAATTGTATATGGAGATTATCTATTGGATGAAAAAAATGTAGCCATAGTTAAATCCTCTGGCTCCCAATTTATTCTTGTTCAGTTTGGAGTACATGAGTTCTCTCCTCCCCCCTCAATTCAGTGTGGCACATCTGACTGGCCCTCCACTTAGCTTGGGTAACAATTATTATGAACTTCCAAAGTGAATTAGGATCTGGTCTCACTATCCCCTTTGTATGTAGTAAATAATTAGACATACTGTTAACATAGGGACAGTAATAATCTAAAATATATTAATCAATTGATCCTTACCAGACACTGTTCTAAGCACTTTATACCAAAAGTAAAACCCTACTGCAACATATAAGCACAGTCCCCAATTTTTTTTTCGAATTGTGTAAAATGTAGGAGTCATGTTACTGTGAAGTTTATGAAAAATAGTATTTTTCAATTTGTTTTCTAGTTACTGGGGGTGGGAGAGGTGGGCATGAAAGAGAAAATATTTGCATTTATTAGATATATAGAAATGTACTGAACTGAGAAAATCTAAATGGTCATAGACTGATTATTTCCTAATATCCTGCCTGCTTCTCATCTACGCCTGTGATAAAAGCGTTACCCTGTTCCTATTAAGTGGGGGCTGGGTGGAGGATGAGAACCAATCTTCAATTGAGTTAGATCTGAATTTGCTTGATTGTGAGACAAATTAGTGTGGTTTTATGCTATTATCTCCCTTTTATGGATGAGAGAACTGAAGTACAGAGGGTGTAAGTAACTTGCCCAAGGTCACAGGGCTAGTGAATAATGGAGCCACAATTCAAATCTAGGCAGTCCAAGCATCCTTAACTGCCATAGTACATTGCCTGTGTTTTTTGAGTGTTTGTGCAACAGGCATTCAGAGATGGGAGAAAATAGTGTTACATCTTCACAGTGCTTGGAGCCATTTTTGTTTGAAAGGATGTGTGCTGTACTAGCACTATCATCCTGGGTTGGTTAGCATTTGCTGCCACTTTATAGATTTTTCCAAGAGCTTCCATTCTTCTTTTATTTCCTTAGTCTTTTGACACCATTCACAATGGAATTTGAATGGTCATAATTAACGAGGCCCTTGGAATAGAATTCTTAAGGAAGAGGATTGGGTGATGGAACAAAGGTGGTAAGATGGGGGATGAGGAGGAATGCATTCTTCTGTCATATGTGTTTTGTGGAATAAAATGGTGGTGATGATGTCTTCCACAGCTGAAACCTAGAATGGTTCTTGAAAATGTCTTTGTGTAGCTTGTCTATGGCACTTATCACCTGTTAAAATGGTGAAGGTCATAGATTGTTTGCTTTAAACGGAATAAACAAATAGATCCAGAAAATGTATTCAGTAATCTTTGCTTGATGAGCAGAAGCTAGCGGTTGTTTAAAACAAATGAAGGGGATAAAAACTCCCCTAACTTTTATTTACCAATCAGATTGCAAAGGAAAAAATAGCCTATTTTTAGACTGAGGCTCCAATTATGCTAAGCCTTGAAGATAATGAAACAGTCTGACACAAAAGAGTGTGGTGACGCAAGTTTGTGTGGTGAAATTCCAAGACATTCACTGACTTTTTAGGATTCTGCACAGTGAATATTAAGCTCCTAAAGTGTTTGTTGCCCGGAAACAGTGCTTTATTCTTTTACATGCAGTGTAATGAAGTGAACCTGTGTTGTAATTTGTTTCTTGTAAGGAAAAGGGAGCATTAACACACATCATCTGTCCCTGCATCCTGTCTTTGGTCTCTTGTGTGTCCCTTTTATGTGCTGAAGCCACCAAGTCATGCTATTGCTAATACTACATATTGCTCCGTATTTTAGCCACTGTAATTTTTCTTAGTGCTCTACATAGTAGGAGTTTCCAGTTTTTCAATTAGTTTTATATTGTAGATTTGTCAGAATTGGGGAGCTTTTTTCTTTTATGCCACTCTTTCCTCATTCTATGTAAGAATTACTCTTAGGTTTTCTGCTCCTGTTTGTAATCATGTCAGGTGACATGTTTCGTTAGAAGTAATTAATTTGGGGGGAGTTGAGTGAAATGTGTGCTGGCACAGGGCTTCATTGGCTAGATTAGTGGAAGTTGGCCATTTGTGCTCTCCCAGTCTCATGTTGCCGTTCCGGTTACAGGCTTGGTAATGGGCTCCTGGTCTTCATTGTGCTGCCTGTAGTTGTCTTCCTGAAAATGAACCTGGGATACTGAATGCTCATGTGATGGAAAGTATAACACTTTGTTCCAAGGCAACATGTGTTCTTACTTCCTGAATCTTGCTATAGCCTGGGTTATAAGGAATCTAATTACAAGAGTCAGGAGCTCAGCCATCTTCCATTTGGTCTCAGTGTTCCTTTTTCAAAGCAGTCATCATAAGAACTAAATGTGGGAAGGCAGAAGGAAAGACCTCTAACATCAAGGAACCAAAGTTGCAAGCCTCTGGCAATTGGTAGTTTATGGCAGGATTTGATGAAGTGGGGAGGAAAGGGGATGTGAAGGGGATAAAAGAGCTCCTCATTAGATTCAGACTGAAGTGCACTGATGTGACCTGTGGAAGAGCTGAAAACATATAATAGCAATCAGGTGATTGATAAGGACAGCCTGGTTGGATGAAGTAGAAGCTAGGAAATCTCTGACTGGGTGCCTGCTATCTACATACAGTACTTACTCTATTTCATTTAATCTCCCAAAACCCTGTGGGTAGGGGCAGTTATTCCTTTTTACAAATGAGGAAAAAGTCTTCGAAGGGATTAAGTAAATTGCCAAAGTCTCTTTATTTGTAAGTGGCTAAAATGAGTATGACTTCCCACATTTGTGCCACTCTTCAGAAATACCGGAAACAGACACCAACAGTATTTATCTTCTTATGCTTGGTAAATAAAATACCGGGTGGTATAACCACTGAGAAGACTGTAACACCTTTTTGTCACTGTACTTCAATGGAGAGCTCTTTCTTAAAATTGCAGATTTTAAGGGTCAAATTCAGCTCAGTCATCTGGCCTACTATATGGTAGGTACAGTATTGAGTCCTGGGGATACAAGGGTGAGACAGACCATGGTCCCTGATCGTAGTCTGAGTTAGGAGTAGGGATGGAAGGAAAGAGAAGACATTGACCTGTAAACGGATTCCATGCCATATGAATAGGGTGTATTTAAAGAAAGGGGGAAAGGTGAACATTACCTGAAGGTTTCAGAATGATGCCCATGCCCACAGAATAATTCCTACTGTGAGTTCTATTGAATTCTTTGGTCGCCGCCAGGATTCGCACAGAGAGGTATGGGATGCTGTGTTAGCAGGGGTGAAGCCCAAGAGGAACTACATGATGTTGTCACAACCTTGGGGACCTTTCTTTTCTACCTAGAGGTCTAAATTTACGAGGTTGACAAAGGGTTTTTCTGTTTCTACAGCCATTAAACCTTTTCTTTTCTTAATTTTAAACTCTTCTCCAGCTGCGCCTTTCCTCACCCGCTTCTCTGACCAAGAAGGGCAGAGGGGGTTCTCATTCCAACTCAGCTACTAACTTGGGAGGTGACCAATAATTTCTATGGTTCCATCTAGCACAATATCATAGTGCCTTTAATGTAACTGGCACTCAATAATAAAAGTGTTTTGCCATGGGGCAACAGAACTTGAAATCTTCTGTGATTAATTCATATTTTTTGGGCAGAAACTGGAAGAGGCTTAGTTTTTTTAGGATAAAAAGCTGCCTCCTCACCCTCAAAAACAATAACAAAAATTATAGATAAATCAAGTATAAATCACAGCCCAAGTGAAAAAATATTTCAACTAGTGAAAAGTTCTTCTATAAATTCCATCTCTCAGATACATCTGAGCCCAGAATGCTAAAGGTACTTATGATTAATAGCACAGTATCTCACCCTTGGTATATGATCAGTGAAGAATAATACATTTACGGAGTGACTACTGGTAATCTCTGAGGAATTCTGGGTAATAGGTGTTCTGGAGTTTGCCAAACTTGGAGACTACCTTCCCTTCCTAGAACAGGTTGATTTTCAGGTGTTTTTTTTGTCACAATAAGATGGAATTGTAGGGAGAACATCAAAAAACAAAGACCAGTCAGAATGTTTCACACACTGTCAATTCTCTAATGAACATGGTACTAAGCAATGTTTAAACATTGCTCTTGGCCTGAAGGTGGGATTCTTAAGCACCTCACATAGTAAAAGAGGGGTGAACCTTTTCAGTGCTTTTTTCAGGGCAGAATTAGGGTCATCGAGTCATACCTTTTGTAATTTGGGGTGCAAATTATATAACCATAACCATGTCAGGATTTTTTTGAGGGATTCTGTCTAGAAGACTGAAGACAGCAAGAGTTGTCTTCTAAAAGATGAACTCCAGAAAATTATAGGCTAGTGAGCTATACAATACAGTTTTAGAAAGATTGCTAAGCAGTTGTTTTTCAACATTTTATGGTGATCACCAAGGATCAATATTGGTTCACCAAGAATAGGTAGTGTCACTAAATTTTTTTTTCCCTTTAGGCTTAATGTTAGTCTGAATCACATGAAAGTACTAGTTTGTAAAAGTCAAAAGCATTTGAATGTCCACAGTTTCATATGATTCATCCTAATAGTTTTTGTTGTTTTTTTCTAGTTATAAAATTAGTACATGTTCATTGTAGCACACTTAGAAAATATAGAAAAATAGAGGAAAATAAAATTTACTCATAATCTAACAATTTTTATGAATTTCTTTCCATCTTTCCATGTGTTTATGTTTACACAAATATATATTCACAAGAATGTTATTTTTCAAAGAACTTAATGTGGATTGCGGTTCATTTTGGAAAATATTTGACTATTTAAATTGAACCTAGCGTAAGCATTTCCCTGTAATTAGTAATTTATAGAAACTAAATTTTCTATTATCATTTCAGCAGGTAGATGTCACATAATTTATTTATCTGTACCCCTATTTTAGGACATCTGTGGTGTTTTCAGTGTTTTACAATTAAGAATAGCATTGCAATAACATCTTCTATTTGAATCTTGGTCTGCATCTCTGATTATTTCCTTAAGATGAATTGTCAAAAATGGTATTTCTTGGTTAAAGGACCTGAACTCTGAAAACATACTTCCATATTGCTTCCCACAGAGGATGTATATTCATTTCTGCTTTTACCAGCAGTGTGTGAGAGAACTTACTACATTACCACAGTTAGCTATTACTTCTAAGACCAACAGAAGAAATGAGATTGACTGATTTGTTTTTCTGTCTTTGATAAATTTGCTGAGTAAGGGCATATAATTTGATTTTATCAAAGGACCTGACAAAGTTTCTAATGATAGCCTTCTGGTCAAAATAAACCAATATGAACTGAATGCAAATAGAGTTGGGCATCTCTAGTTTGCAGAACAACTATACCCTAGGAAGATTTTATTAGTGGGTTTTTGTCAACTGGGAGGGATACCCTTATTATGTGGTGAGGCTCAGCGACCCTGTCCCAAACAGTGTTATTTGTAGTGATTTTGATGAAAACAGAACATGAGCTTAGCAGATTTGCAGGTATGCCGCAAAATAAGAAGGATGGCTATTAGTTCCTTAATACCAGATCATGGGCTCCTTAAGCATAGGAGCCAGAGTGCTGAGAGCATTCCTTCTGCCTGTTCGCTGTGTGGCCTTGGGCAAAGTTACCTAACCTTTCTGTGCCTCAGTTTCCTCATCGATAAAATAGAAATCAACAGAATACTTACCTCATATGTTTGTTGGGAAGATTAAGTAAGTTATTAAATGTAAAGCACTGAGAATAGTTCCTTGTCAGTAAGTGATCGATGAAGATTAGCTGCTATTAATGTTTCTCTTTCTTAGATGGCAGATAATACATACTTCTTGAATGAATGAGTCAACATCGTAAAGACTTTGTAGGCAGGTATAATGGGCTCATACTGTAAATGAAATATAATGGGTAAGTCTTGTATTTATGTTTTATAATATTAGAACTATCGTGTAAAGAAAGGATTGAGATTTATACTGTTGTAGCTCCAGAAAGTAGAGATACGGTTAATCAATAGGAATTAGCGGTAAGGGACTTTGTACCAATTAACTCTACTCAGCAGTGGAGTTTCCCTTTCAGGTAGTGAAAGAATTCAAATAGAAGCTTCCAGACTATTAGAAATAAATAATAGAAAAGAGACGCCTTCTTTGGCCAGAGGTTAGACTAGATGACCTCTAAAGTCCCTTTCAACTCCAGGCTGGTTCTGTGATTCTGAGTGGAATATGCAGGATTATCACATGCAGTAAGGCCCCATGAGGGCATCTTTGAAAGGGTTGATGCTGCTAATCCTTGCCCACTCTACCCTCCCTGCTTCTCTTTCTTTCACCTGTTGCGTGTCAGCCTGACAGTGGTCCATTCCTCAGCTTGATTCAGTTTTACAGCCTAACTTGGTGTCCCAGGCTGCTCCCTCCTCAGCAACAGTGCCTAGGAGGATGAGTATTGGAACTGAGGGCACACTTTTTATAAACATACAAGAAAATGGAAAGAAAATTGTTGCCTGCAAAGCGTATTTCAGAATTGTATTTTAAAAACAACCAAAAGTTTTTGTCCATGCTGAATGTGCTCTTGTAGTTTTATCAGGGTCTGAGGATGGACTTTACCTTTGCTCAGGAGTTCTGGGCACTGAGTTTGTCTGCTTGTCTGGTGTCTTCCCTAAGTTCAGCATCAATATTCTAATCCCCTGTTGAGTCCATAGTCTAAGCAGGTTTTATCAATTGAGCCCATGCTGTCGTGCATACTATTTAGGCTTATATACTTTGGGCTGAGATTATTTTTATGTCATTATGAACTCTGATTCTTGCCCTTAAGCCATTTAAAGTAGCTTCAAAATAAAGTTAGAAAGCTGAATTAGGAGCCCAACCAGTTGCGTTTTTTCTTACGGTTCTTTGCTGAATAATTTCTGACATATCTTGTAATTGTTTTGTGCTGCTTTCCCCATTTATAATATTTGAAGCATTGGCTTTTTGCCACACTT
This sequence comes from Avahi laniger, assembly GCA_963575035.1. NCBI lineage: Eukaryota > Metazoa > Chordata > Mammalia > Primates > Indriidae > Avahi > Avahi laniger. The sequence goes on from CAUYSK010013135.1 coordinate 77,940, forward strand.
GTCAAGGGTTTATGGGAGTTAATGACATGTAGTATATAAAGTTCTTTGAGATTCTTTCATGAAACTTGGTATTATCTTGAAAGCAAAAGGTTTAACTGTTCATTAGTTAGATAACTAGTGGGATTTTAAACAGATGTAATCACACCATGTCTGTTATTTAATGTATTCGATGTTATGTACATGTGAACTTTTACTGCTCAAATTTTCAATGAAGTGGCTTTTTTTTTCTTTTCTTTTTTTCTGTTTATAAAACCCATTATTAGGGAATACCTCAGGAAAAATTGGGAGTCAGGGTCCTGAAACAGTTTTCCAGTCCATGTTTTTCACTGTTCTGGTTTGTCCTTAGTTTTGCTGTATGGCATCACTGTATTTTGCTGTTCATACCAATGCACGTCTGTTGCTTGTGGTACAGAGGCATTAACTGAGTTCCCTGCTGTACAGTGAGCAGCCCAAACGGTTGCTGCTTTATGTGCCAGATGGGTTACTATGCTTTAGAGAAAGCATCCATGGAATTTTACAGTGGATATTCTTTTGTAGCCATATTGGTTTTACTCCTTTTGAGTAGTATCATTTTATCAGCCAGAATCTAGAGCACACAAATGCATTATCAGAGCGATCTGAAACAGTGATGTACACACAGGCACTGTTGGGATGGCTCTGATGCTTTCAAGGCCTAGGGTCTCGTTGCGTGTATTCTGAACTAGAGTGTTAAGCCTACCGCCTTAAGAAGTCTTTGCTTCTGCTTTTAATCTTTAGAATTTATGAAACCAACAGCTTTGTAGTCTTCAGTAGGAGGATTGTATGTAGAGCCCGAAAGGTCTCGGAACATAGAAACTATAAAGAGGAATATGTCTGTGTTTACTCTTGTCCTTGTGTTGTATTATGTACACATAATAGAATTCTGCAAAATAAAGATATTTTAAAATATTACTAAACATTAGATTTATAGACTCACCTCATTTAGGCTGAAAGGAACCTTATAGTGCAATCTCCTCATTTTACAAATGAAAAAATGTAAGTCTGTAGGGTCCCACTGAGCCAGAATCAGGGCTGATGTGCAACCTAGGTGTTTTCCTTCCCAAGCCAGATCTGATTGGATCTCACCATTCTGATAACTGCTGTGGAACACTACCATAGCATTTAGAAAGTACTGAATCATCATAAAAGAAAATGACTCTATCAGTAAAACAAGGTAGTTGTTGAGTCCATAGTCCAAGCAGGTTTTACCATTTGTATTAAGTAAATTCAGCTGTTCCATAGTCTTCAGAAAGTCTGAGCTGGCTGTATTTATTTTGTCCACCTTTTACCCAGTTAACAGAATGCTTACTCTCTTATTGCCACTTAAAAGTCATCTAGAAGACTCATGCTGATAATGTAATGCACGGTGAAGGAAGGGGGTAAAGTAGGAAAACATAATTATTGCATGCACAGTCTTTTTAAAGGCTCTTTTCTCTTCCCTCCTCTATCTTTCCCCAGCTTAGTTGGGTGGATCTGATTTGTGTAGCTTTTGTTCCTTTTTCTTTTCCAAATTGGGTACTATTCCAGAAAAGCTGTAAACTGTAGGAAAGCATGTGAAGAGACAGTAGTTTGTGCCTTTCTCAACCTTGTTATAGATCTGTGGATAGTCCGGAGCTTACAAAACTGTACTTAAATATTTTCTTTAATATAGGTTGAGGACAGGTTTCTATTTGTTGTTGATGACTGTCAAAACACCTTCCCTAGAGCGATTGTCACAGAGTGTGGGGCCTCATTTTCTGATGGAGAAACTGCTTTAGTTTATTCTCACTGTGTTTTTACATGATTATTTCTTATTTTCTCAAGTGCTAATGACATTTAATAAACTTGTAGTGGAGAATTGTGGTAGCCAGTAATGTGAGAAAGATAAATTGGGCACCTGTAAACTATATTAAATACAAAGGATACCAAAACTTAACCTGGAAGAATATGATTTTGAAATTGTTAATAAAAGTTGTCTAGGCCTAAGACAAGCTGAAACTGTATTTCCTTAATCATTCTTTTCTTAACCAAAACTGGTTTTCCTCAAACTCAAGCACATTTTTTGTTAACCTTGGGAATTAGTATTTCAGAGGACTTCTTTATTTCAGTTACCGATGGATGGTATTCTTAGGATTCAGTGATCAGGACATGTGTTTTTTCAACTAGGTTTTAATGAATCCTAAGCATATTTAAAAATCATTGGTAATGGGAAAACTTACATACAGTTTATCAGTTTATGTCTACTTTTTTTTTTGTTTTTGACTTTGGTCAAGTCGGGCTTGAACTCATGAAATACAATACAAAAAGGTTTGACCAAAATAAGCTTCCTTGCATGTTTAGGAAATATACTGCTCACAGAGAGAATGTCTCGTTAAGTTTTGATTACAATGAAAGCATTTCGAGCAACTAAGTTTGGTATGTGGGGCTAAAATTACTTGAATGCTGAGATTGTATTGTTTTGGGAAGAAGAATACATTCTATTTGTGTCATATGTTCTGGTTAAGGCAATGGAAAGGAAGTATTAGGTAAGTATATTTTGTCAAGGAATAAATTTTCTAATCTTTAATTTTTTTGTTTTTAATAGCTTATCATGTTGTCTTTTTATTATAGTAAAATTTACAATCCTAACCATTTTTAAGTGTGTAAGTTAGTAGTGTTAAGGATATTCACGTTGTTGTGAAACAGATCTCCAGAACTTTTTCATTTTGCAAAAACTGAAACTGTATTCATTAAAAAAAGAAATGCCACTTTTACCCCTCCCCCTAGTCCTTGGCAAACACCATTCTACTTTCTGTTTCTATGAATTTGACTATGTTAGATACCTCATATGAGTAGAATCATACAGTATTTGTCATTGCGTGACTGGCTTATTTTCACTTAGCATAACAAGGTTCATCCATGTTGTAGCATATGACAGCATTTCTTTCCTTTTAATGGATGAATAATATTCCATTGAACATATACACAGCGTTTTAACATTTGTTTATCCATTCATCTGTCAGTGAACATTTGGGTTTCTTCCACCTCTTGGCTGTTGTGATTAATCTTGAATTTTATGTGTTGCTTGGATAATGTATTTTGCTCAGATAAAATCAAGCATGAGTTTTTGTAGGTATGTGTGTTTAACTGAGTATGACAGTGGACAGGGGTATATCAAATGCCTATGGATTTTAAGACTAAAGTGTATATATCTCTTAAAATTATGTAGTATTGATATTAATTTAAATATTCCTAAGTGTTTTATGAGTATTCTATTTTGGTTTTCAATACATGCTTACAATTTTTTTGAAATTGACTGTCAGCCCATTGACCCTGGAAACTGCAAGTAAGGTCTTTGAGGTTGTGCAATATAAATTGAAGAGGAATTTATCCTAGGCATATACAGCTTTAAATTTGCTTGAAAGTGAAATTGCCTCTGAGTTCTAAAATGCTTATTTATGGTTTTACTGCATGAGATCTACTGTCAGTTATAAAATCATCTCTTTGAATTTTGTGAAGCATTGCATAAGCAACCTGACAATACAGGTGCACTATGCAGTTCACTACTGGTTACACTCGAATAAGAAGTGGATATTTTTTCATTTGGAATGGGTTGTTGCAAAAAGAAAAAAATAGTGGATATTTGCCTTTTGGAATCTTGGGAAAAGGAATGTTACCTGTCACTAATCTTCATGGAATCATTAAATGTGGAGAGAATGTTGAGCTCAGTTCTCTATAAAGCATTTATTTAAGCTTGTTGCCATTAATTGCTCTGCTAAAGGAACTGAGGGTGTGGGCAGACCATCAATTGGCTGCTAATATAAAGAAAAAATGAAACACAGGACTGGCTTAGTAGTTCAAGATTAAAAAAACATACAGTTAGAAGTATTTTTATATGGTCTTGTAAATAGTTGTCCATATATCTGATGTGAATATGAATTAGTAATGCCAGGTAATAAGGAAAGCATTATTCTAATATTTGCATATGTTTTGGAAATGGAAGATGAGATGATTTAAAGAGCAAAAAGCTAAAGATATTCCAGGGCTGGTAAGTAAGTTTATTTGACATGATTTGTTATTAGGATTTAACAAATCCTAATAGAGTAGTCATATATTCTTAGTAGTTTATTCCTTTTATGATACAAGTAAGAGCAGCTTGGCATCTAAGTTTTGAATAATGTGTTGCTACTCGATTTTGAGAGTCTTAAACGTGTTGGGTGGCCTTATTTTCTGAACTGAAACATGTTAAAATTAGTTTGGTTTTGAGAGTTTTTGAGAAGTTCTCTGATTTTGATATAGCTGATACTTATTGTCTTTTTACTATGTACTGAGCACTATCCTGAGTACTTTACATACATTAGTTTATTTAATCCTCACAGATACCCTTGATATTGTTATTCCTGTTTTACAGAAGAGGAAATGAGCCACAGAGAGGTTAAATTACTTGCTTAAGGTCACAATCCAGTGATGGAGCTAGGCTTTCAACACAGGTGGTTAGCTTTAGGTTCACATTTATCATTTAACTGCTATTCCATGTTACTCCATACTCAGCATGTAGAAATTCTTGGCACTTAGCACACCTGTAGGGGTTGAGTAAATATGGTTATATCTTTAGAACTTCTTAGAATGACTGGAAATGCAGTGATTTGCTATGAAAGCAAGTTAGGAAGCCATTGGACTGGAGACTACTGATTTACCTAATTGATTTCAATCTAGGAATTGATTGGACACTGATTTCTATCCTTAAAGTTACAAGAGAAACTGAAGAATGACCTCAAACATTTAGGCAAATGATAATGTACTTCTTAGTGTAGTATGGCTTTTGTTGTCTGCTTTCATAATTGTACAAAAATATAATTTAAGAACTGGTCTTGACTCTTTTTTTAAATTTCTTTTTTGTCTTAACCCCTAGCTCTTATGGTTCTGACTTTTGGGGTAGTCTAATTCAACTTCCACATTTTACCAGTGGAGAAAATAGGTGGAAGAACCTTCTCAAGGTCATGTAGAGAGAGAGTACCAGAGCTGGGATTAATGATGTAATAGCTCATCCCGGCATAGCTTCTACCATGTGTCAGGCACTGCTCTAGGTGCTTTATATATGTTAACTCTTTAATTTCAGAACTAGCCGATGAAATGGATACTGCTATACACCCATTTTACAGATGAGAAAACAGATTCTGTAACATACCCAAAGTCACACAACTAATAATGAATGGAGTCAGGATTCAAATCTAGTCATTTTGGCTCCAAAGTTTGTCTCCAAACCCTATTAATGGTTGTAACGTGTAATTGCCATCTTTTTTTAGGGCAAAAATGATTGAATATCAGCCATTTCATGTAGTTCAATCTGACGTAGCTTGAGATCTTAACACAGCATTTCACCACCTTACCACAATGGGTGTCGTGGTTATTATTATATTCTAGTTGATCATGGTGTATAATCCTTTTAATGTGTTGTTGAATTTGGTTTGTTAGTATTTTATTGAGGATTTTTATATCTGTGTTCATTAGGGCTATTGGCCTATAATTTTCTTTTCATGTCTTTGTCTGGCTTTGGTATAAGGGTAATGCTGGCCTTGTAAAATGAGGTTGGAAGAATTGGAAAAAGATTGGTGTTAATTATTCTTTAAATGTTTGGTGGAATTCATCAGTGAAGCCATCAGGTCCTGGGCTTTTCTATTTTGGGATGATTTTGATTACTGATTTAATCTCCTTACTTATTGTTGATCTGTTTACATTTTGTTTCTTTGTGATTCGGATGTATGTTTCTAGGAATGTGTCCATTTCTTGTAGGTTATACTCTTTGTTGGCATGTAATTGTTCATAGCAGTCTCTTGTGATCCTTTGTATTTCTGTGGTATCAATTGTAATGTCCTCTTTCATTTATAATTGGAGGTTTTATAATTTTTTCTTAGTCTAATTAAAGCTTTGTCAATTTTATCTTTTCAAAAAACCAACTCTTAGTTTCATTGATCTTTTCCATTTTTTTTCTGTCTTTAGTATTCATTTTTCATCATTGACATGTTCTTTAATTTATGTTTTACTAATAGGCAGGATGGTATTGTGAATGTATGTTGTTTCAGTATCCTGTTGAATAGAAGTGGTGAGAACAGAAATCCTTGTGTTGTTTCTGATATTAGGGAAAAGCATTTAGTCTTTCAGTATTAAGTATGTTGTCAGTTGTAGGTTGGATTTTTTTCAAATGCCTTTTTTGTGGCTATGGAGATGATCATAGGATTTTCTTTTTTTGTTATGTTTTATTTTTTAGTTTCTTAATATAGTGACTTATATTCATTGATTTTTTTTTTCACGTGTTAAGCCAACCTTGCATTCATGAAATAAACCCCACTTAGTCATCATGTGGATGTTTTTTATGTATTTATGGATTTTATTTATTAAAACTTTTAGAATTTTTACATTTATATTCATGAAGTATCCTTCATGAAATTCGGTCTGAAATTTGGTCTGAAATTTTCTTTTCTTAAAATAGCTTTGTCAGTCTTGGTCAGACTGGAGTAATGCTGGCCTCATACAAAACGTTGGGAAGTATTCCCTCTTCTTCAGTTTTCTGGGAGAATTTGTGTAGAATTGGTATTATTTCTTCCTTAAATGTTTGGAGTAATTCACTGCTGAAGCCATCTGTGCCTGGACATTTATTTGTGTGAAAGTTTTTAACTGCAAATTCGGTTTCTTTAACAGACTTAGAACTGCTCGGGTTGTCTGTTTCTTCTTGGGTAAGCTTCGGTAGTTTACGTCTTTCAAGAAGTTTGATTTATTGGCATGAAGTTTTTATAATACTCCCTTTTTGTCCTTTTAATATTTGTATAATTGGTAGTGGTGTCATCTCTCTCATTTTTGATATTGATAATTTTGCATTTTTCCTTTTTTTCCAGCTATTGTAGTTACCCTGAACTCTGTCTTCTGGCTCTTTAAGCCATTGACACTACTGGTATACACAGCACCTTACAGTGCCTGTCCTTAAACAAAAAGTTGGAGAAATGGGTAACTTGCCTGGTGTCTTTCCTTTTATCAAGTCTTCTCTCCATTTTGGGCTAGTTTTTGGTTGCTCTCGAATGCCTGCAGACAGTGGGTTTCGTTGTTGTTTTTTTTTTTTTTTTTTTTTACATTGTCCGGAGTTTATAGTTGTTTTCTGTAAGAGGCTGTTTTTGTTTGATGCTGGAGACAGAATCTCTGGGTTTTTGGTTTTATGACATTCTAGCAAAATGAGACATGCTTTAATAGCTGTAGTCAAGGTGTGCAACTGGATGACTTAGCACTTTTTAATCATTGTTGCCTTTATTGGATCTGATATGGAATAGCTCCACTGGATATTAAAATAAATTATGGAGTTAGAGAAAGGTGAAAAAGAGAAATGTTGGGTTAGCTCTTTTCAAAATATTTTCAGTGGGAGAAACCATTATCACTTTAAAAAGAGTGAGGTTTTTTTTTTTTTCCCTAAAAAGTGAGCATTTTGAATACTGAATATGTCAAGCTTCTGAATGATTTTGAGTGCTTTTGCTTATCATGGGGAAATTTTTCAAGAGAAAACAATGATATTTTAGGCCTAAAAACAAAGCATTTCTAATTGTTCAATGTGTATTATATCAAGTAAATTAGTGTTAAGTCATATTAATGCTATGGTACTTAAATATTTTATTTACTGTGGGATCCATTTTCTGACCATTTTATACTGAACATTTATGCCATTTTTAGTACACTCTGCAATTCAAATTAAAAGATACTAGGAGAAGTAATCTTGGGTGTCTGGATTTCAGCCTGGTATTTACTGAGCAGCTATCATGAGCCATACACTGTTGTAGGCACAGAGGTTTGGTGGTGAATAAGGAGCTTATATTCTTAGAGGCTCAGAAATCCAAGCCTGTTAGCATACTCTGGATGGTCAAACTCACATGTACTTGCCCTAATGCCAATTTGTTCATTTGAAATGAGAACTACAGCTGTTAATTAGACTTGCGAAGTCGAACTGAAGAGATTAGTGCATTTTCTCTTTATAGTGAAGCCACATGGGAAGCCAAATTACAATCACAAGGTTGCTTGGTGAGAATGGAATCAAAACAAAGGGACTTGGTTAGATAATCCATGATTAGGGTACACCTGCCACAGGGACTATTTGGGTTTCCCCTGAGTAGTGCTGAGCAGTAAAGCTTGCCAATGTCTGGTCCTTTGGACTTATTTCTATGCTGACCATTTTCCTTTGTTCACACACTTTTTTTCAAACCAAGCTAAATACAGTTTACTAAATGACAAGCACCTTCTAGGCCTGCTTCCCAAGATTAAATTTAGATCACCTTTGGAAACAGGCCCAAATTCTGGACCTAGGTACACACATACACACCTGTAGACAGTCTCTTGGTTGATTTCAATGGAGTGCTATCTTATCCATTGTGCAAGTAGGTTTTACCCACAGGGGGTGACCTTTTTTTTTTTTTTTTGCCTTATATCCGTGGTGTGTAGGGAGGTGTGTGAATCCCTTGTTGTTATCTCCATGTATTGCCAATAATATAGTTTTCTTCTGTTTAAGTGGTTATAAAAGATTTAACTTCTGTCTTTCATATGATTTATGGATATCAAACTCTTGTTCCTAAGATCAATCCCTACTTATAAAATGTTTCAATAGGAGAAACTCATCTGTCTTAATGAGGTAAAATGAATTTATTTGAAAATGTAATAAATATCTAAACTTAAACCTAGAAAGCCCTGGAACCCAAACATACATGTTTGATTTTTTTTAAAAAATTAGAGGATATATTAGAATTCCCACTAAAAGATCCAGGGAACATGAAAAACAGTTTCCTTCAAGAAGGAATCACATAGCCTTGAGGTATAATGGAGACTCAAACATTGGAATTATGAGCCAATTTCACTTACTATTAATAGATTCTTATATTGTTTCCTCAATTATTGTCTGTATACCAGCAGTCCACAATCAGGGTTAAAGTACCACCCAGTTTACTATTAAAAAAAGCAAGTGATGTTAAGACCCAATGATAGCCACATTTGTCATATTTTCAGTACAAATGAAGTGCTATCACGGTCCATATATCCACCAAAATCTGTGGCCAGCCAGCAAGGCCTTGGCAGGTACCTGTTTGAAAGTTCCTTGAAGGCAAGAACCATAACAACAGTAGCAGTAGTGGTAGCAGCAATAGTGATATGTAGTGCTTTGTAGTTTTTCACAGAGCCCTTTCAACCTAAATTATCTAATTTGTATTTCACAAGTGCAATATATAATATATACGTATGTTGGTAACCATTTCTGCTTTCTAGTCAGCCATGACCCACATTCTTTCCTACTATAAGTTTTTGGCCTAAAGAACAGAAACATCTATTTTCCCTATTTAAACTGTCAAAATTCTTTTATGGACATAAATTTGTCTTTTATAGACAAATATTGTTGTTTTATGAAATTTTAGACTACATCTCTAGGGATTCTTTACACCAAGTTGATCTTGAGATGAAAAGCAAAACTAGGATTCAGTGTCAGACTGTTTTGGTTAGTTACTGCCCTTTAAAGCCTTTTGTTGATATATTTTTTTTTTAGGCTAATAAAAATATCGGGCCATTCTCTACCTTTTTTTAGTCTCCACACCACTTATTCTTAAATTATATTCCAATTAATAACAACTTTCCTTACACACATTACTTCTCTAGATATCAGTGTTACAGATCTGCACTGTCCAGTATGGTAGCTACTAGCCATAGGTGGCTATTTAAATCTAAATTTTAATTAATTAAATTAAAATTTCAGTTAATCATACCAGCCACATTTCAAGTACTCAATAGACATAGTAGCTACTAGCTACATGCGGCTATTTAAATAAATTATTTTAAATCAAATAAAACTAAAAATTCAGTTCTTAAGTCATACTAGCCACATTTCAAATGCTCAATAGCCATATGTGGCTAGTGACTGCTATCGGGCAGTACAGACATAGAACATTTCCATCATGATGGAAAGTACTGTTGGACAGTGCTTTTCTAGAGAATCTAACTTCTATTTAGTTTTTTGGGGGAAGAGTATCATAAATAATTCTGTTTATAATTTTATCTGTAAGATTTATGTTTGTAAATATATCAACTTAGCCTGCCTAGATGATGTAAAATATGTATTTTAAATATGCTTTAAAAATATATACATAAACCTTTTATTTTCTTAGCACTTCCTAAGTTATAGGTCTTACAGGTAAGTACCAGTGGGAATTGAAGTATAAACTAATGTGATAATAAAAATGTCTAATTTCTCTTCCCTTCTGTGGATATTTGCTGAAGTACAGCAGCAAAGATAAATGCAAGTACACTGTTCTGTACTAAATAGAAAATGCACAGCCATCACATAAGGAAAAGTTACCAGCTAACAATAATCTTAAAATGATTAGTTGAGATTTCATGATGCAAAAATTTAGGTTAGTTGTACTCTCATTAGATAAAGTATTAGGGAGTTTAGCTTGAAAAGGCGTTTGACAATTAGAGAATCTCTCAAATGTGAAGATATTAAAAATTTGATGTCACTTGTTAGTATTTTAGGTGTTGCAAGTTAATTCAGTAAGATATCAAGCATAGCCCGTTTACCTTATTTTTCTTTCTACTTATATATTCACATTGTACAGAATTAAAGGAAAAATCCAGACTAACATCCAAGGACTATATTTTTGCTATAGGGGTGATTCAGGGAACTTCACATGTTAAAGGTGCAGTATATTATAATGTGTTCAGAGTAACTAGGACAAGATATCTAAAGAAATGTCTTTAATCTTTGCCTGTGTAAGAATGGGCTCATGAGTAGCTGAATATAATGAAAAGGCATATTTATTGTAGATGACTAGCACTATTATGCTATGATGAAGCACAGAATTGGATAGCTCTTGTTCAAGGGCTTTGCAGAACAGAGATATCTAGATACACTGAGTTCCAGATAGATGGAAAAAGTTGTATGGATTTGAAAGAAGTGATCACCTTTTACCAAAAAACAAGAGCAAAATACCATGCGTACTGGTAGTTGTTATATCAGTGTGATTCTGTATGATTGGATGTGTGTTTAATCCATTTTTTCACTTTTAAAAGCCATCACTTTGTTGCAAAGTAAAACAGTATTAAAGCCTGCCTCAAAGCATAATTTTTTAACAAAATGTAATTGGCAAATAAAGATTATATATATGGTATACAATGTGATGATTTGATATTTATATATATATACATGATCACCACAATCAAATTAATTAACACATCCATTACTACCCAAGCTCTACCTTACATATACAGAACTTACTCATCTTATAAACGAAAGTTTATACCAACATCTCCCTACTTAACGTTTATGCCAACATTTCCCCATTTTCTCACTCTCCAGGCTCTGATAACCACTATTCTCTCTGCTTCTATGAGTTTAACGTTTTTAGATTCCACATATAAGTTATATCATACAATATTTTTGTCTGCCTGTGTCAGGCTTAATTCACTTAGCATGATGTCCTCCAGATTCATCCCTGTTGTCACAAATGGCAGAATTTCCTTCTTTTTTATGGCTGAATAATATATTTCATTATATGTGTGTAGATACACACATACACACTCTACATTTTGTTTATCCATTCATCCATTGATGGAGACTTAGATTGTTTCCATATCTTGGCTATTGTGAATAATGCTGCAGTGAACATGAGGGTGCAGATATCTCTTCAAGATACTGGTTTCATTTCCTTTGGATATAATTTTTTGAGGAACCTCTATACTGTTTTCCATAACGGCTTATACCAATTTACATTCCCACCAACAATGTGCTACAAAGGTTCCCTTTTCTCTATATCCTCGCTAACACTGGTTTTTTTTTTTTTTTTTTTTTTTTTGAGACAAGAGTCTCGCTTTGTTGCCTGAGCTAGAGTGAGTGCCGTGGCATCAGCCTAGCTCACAGCAACCTCAAACTCCTGGGTTCAAGGAATCTTCCTGCCTCAGCCTCCTGAGTAGCTGGGACTACAGGCACATGCCACCATGCCTGGCTAATTTTTTCTATATATATATTTTTTTTAGTTGTCCAGATCATTTCTTTCTATTTTTTTTTTTAGTAGAGATGGGGTCTCGCTCTTGCTCAGATTGGTCTCGAACTCCTGACCTTGAGTGATCCACCCTCCTCAGCCTCCCACAGTGCTAGGATTATAGGCGTGAGCCACTGCACCCGGCTGCTAACTGGTTTTATCTTATTTTTTTGTTGTTGTTAAAATCCGTCCTAATAGGTTAGCTGTAAGGTGATGTCTCATTGTGGTTTTGATTTGCATTTCTCTGGTGATTAGTGATATTGAGTACCTTTCCATATACCTGTTGGCCATTTCTGTGTTGTCTTTGGAAAGATGTCTATTCAGGTCCTTTGTCTATTTTTTAATCTGCTTATTTGTTTGTTATTGAGTTATATGGGTTCCTTATATATTTTGGATATTAACCCCTTATCAGATACACAGTTTGCCAATATTTTCTCCCATTTTGTAGGTTACCTTTTCATTTTGTTGATTGTTTTCTTTTTAGTTTAATATAGTCCCACTTACATATCTTTGTTTTTGTTATCTGTGCTTTTGTTGTCATATCCAAAAACTCATTGCCAAGACCAACGTTGAGGAGCTTTTTCCCTGTTTTCTTCTAGGAGTTTATGGTTTTAGATCTTACATTTAAGTCTTGAATCCATTTTGAGTTAATTTTTGTTTATGGTATGAGACAAAGGTCTGATTTTATTCTTTTGCATGTGAATATCCAGTTTTCCCAGCACCATTTATTGAGGCAACTTTCCTTTCCCCATTGTGAATTCTTGGCCCTCTTGTCAAAGATTAGTTGATCATATGTGCAACGGTTTCTTTCTTTGCTCTCTATTCTGTTCCATTCATCTGTGTGCCTATTTTTATGCCAGTACCATACTATTTTGATACCTATAGCTTTGTAATATAGTTTGAAATCAGGGAGTGTGATGCTTCTAGCTTTGTTCTTCTTCCTTAAAATGCTTTAGCTATTAGTCTTTTGTGGTTCCATACAAATTTTAGAATTGTTTTTTTCTGTTTCTGTGAAAAATGCCTTTGGAATTTTGTTAGTAATTGCATTGAATTTGTAGATTGTTTGGGGTATTGTGGATACTTTAACAGTATTAATTTTCATTTTAAAGATAATAACTCATTTTATGAGACCAACATTACCCTGATACCAAAGCCAGATAAAGATGCTACAAGAAAAGAAAATTGTAGGCTAATATCCCTGATGAACATAGATGCAGAATTCCTCAATATAATACTAGCAACTGGATTCAACAGGACATGAAAAGAATCATATACCACAGTCGGGTGGGATTTATCTTTGGGATACAAGAATGGTTCAACATATGCAAATTGATAAATGTGATATACCACATTAACAGACTGTAGGATAAAAATCGTATGATAATCTCAATGCATGCAACAAAAGCATTTGACAGAATTCAGCATGCTTTCAATGATAAAAACCCTCAATAAATTAGGTATAGAAGGAAGGTACTGTAACACAATAAAGGCCACATATGACAAGCCCACAGCTAATGTCATATACAAGAGTGAAAAGCTGAAAACTTTAATATCAGGAACAAAACAAGGGTGCCCATTCTCACCTCTTCTACTTAATGTAGAACTGGAAGTCTTAGAGCAATTAGACAAGAGAAAGAAATAAAAAGCATGCAAATCAGAAAAGGAAGAAGTTAAAACGGTTTGCAGATGACATGATCTTATATATACAAAAACCTGAAGATTTCATCCAAAAAAAAAAAAAACAGAATAAGTGAATTCAGTAAAGTTGCAGGATACAAAATCATCATATAAAAATCAGTTGTGTTTCTATACACTAACAATGAACTATCCAAAAAAGATATTAAGAGAACAGTCTCATTTGCAGTAGCATCAAAAAGAATAAAATGCTTAGAAACAAATTTAACCAAGGAGGGAGGTGGAAGACCTGTACACTGAAAACCATAAAACATTGATGAAAGAAATCGAAGAAGGCACAAATAAATGGAAAATCCCATGGTCATGAATTTTTTTAAAAAGGCCTTTCCACTAGTTCGGAGTGATACGTGTAATGTTCACATAGAAAGCAAATATTCCCCTTTTTATTTCTATATTCATTTTACATAGTCTTTGCTGAAGTAATAGCTTGTTATGAGCATGAGTATAGAAAAGAGATTTTTATTCATATTTAAAGAACATCAGTAATAAAAACATTTCTCTAGCTGTGACAAAGAACAGCCATTGTTTAAGGGTTAGGTATGTCTAAGGAAGTGACTCTTGTTAAGAACTAAGGAATAAAGTATAATTCATCTTGTGTAAGGAAAATTGTCCTAACTTGCAAGCTGCTGAGTGCCTAATTTACATTTAAAGCTGAAGTAATGAAGCCTTTATTTTTTGCCAGAAACTCCCATTTCTTTCCCAAATATATTCTCTATCAGGAAAAAAAAAAAGCTCATTATTTTGCATGGTAATATGTCTTTGCTGATGCAGAAAAGCAACATAATTCAGGATGAAGGATTAATTTAAACTTTCTTATACATTCTTTTGCAGATAATTAAAATTATTTCTAGGGATCAAAAGGTGGGTTTGCATAGCACACCAAAAAGAATAGCTTTATTCTGGTGATTTGCAAAGGAAAGGTATAGTCCCTTTCTCATCAGGAGGAAGAGGTTCCTGGAAACTGTTGTGGATGTAGACTTTAAGTCTGAGAATTTTAGACCTCATGGAAACTGTAGTTGTAGGGGGTCTAAAGTTGAAACTCTTAGGAATAAATAATATTTACATTCATTTAAATAAATCTTCTAAATGTAATACAAATGACCCTTTAATTTATACTCTTCTTTAGTAATAAAGTATACTATATTTTCTTTTTCATTTACTATCCCTTGTTTAATAGAAAATTTACTTGCCTGCTTCGAGGCATTTTCGCTCCTCCCCCATAGCTAGTTTTCTTTCTAACTGTTCATTGCCTTTCTGATTTTCAAACTCAGAAATTGTTGACATCCATGTCCCTGGAATTCCCCACCCTCATCACACCCCCTGCTGCTGAATCTTAGAGGCCATCAGTGTGTGGCTTCATTCTAAAAATCTTTATTCCTGTTCTGACATTAGTTTTTACCTTCCTTTCCTATTCTCAACCCCAGCTCCATCTTTCTCTAATTATCTCCAACAGGATTGAATCATAGTTTGTGCAATTTACATATACTGAAACTGAATGAAAATTTTGAAGCTACCCCCAAAATACACAGAAGTAAATTTGAGAATATGCAAGTTTAATTTAATAAGGTTATGAGAAATTAGTGTCACATCCTGCAAGTCTATATGGATATGCATGCTCTCACATTTTATGTGTATATACATTACCATCCCCCACATATTTATATGAAAACATTTAACTTAAGAAGAACTTGCAATTGTTAAGCTGCTCGAGAACTCTCAAAGCTTCCAGCACGGTTCCATGCTTCAGCAAAAGCAGACAATGTGCTTGCTATCAATTGATGGCATAATCAGTCATTTGTTGAGCACTGCTTTGGATTTGTTAATAAATGGACTTATATACAACTTTTTAGAACCTGACTGGTTCTGAAGACAAAAATGTTCTCTACTACTCCAGTGTGTTTCAGGTCAGCTGGGCGTAGTGGCTCGTGCCTGTAATCCTAGCACTCTGGGAAGCCGAGGCAGGAGGACTGCTTGAGGTCAGGAGTTGGAGACCAGCCTGAGCAAGAGCGAGACCCCGTCTCTACAAAAAATAGAAAAATTAGCCAGGCACAGTAGCGTGTGCCTGTAGTTCCAGCTACTCGGGCGGCTGAAACAGGAGGATTGCTTGAGCCCAGGAGTTTGAGGTTGCAGTGAGCTATGATGACACCACTGCACTCTACCTGGGACGACAGAGTGATACTCTGTCTCAACACAAAAACAAAACAAACAAGAGTTTCAGGTCATAGGTAGCAGTCAGTTGCTAATTCCTAAAGCCAGATATATGTCATCTGCCCTCATTCCTTGGGTCTTGGGGGTATCCCAGATGAGGGTGGGAATGTCACTGACTCTTCCAACCTTGTCAAACCAGTAGTCATCAGACTTTGGAGGAAGTAAAAACAAATCCTTACCAGAAATGGGTTGGAAATTTTGTTCTGTGAGTAAACCACGTTTCCTGTTAAACTCTTGATTGTTGCACTGTTAATTTATCTCTGGGCTTTGGTTTGTGTTTTTATGTTTTAAAAAAGATTATATGCATTGACAACATGCTATATTCTTCAAATTTTATAAGAAGTAAACTGGAGTGTTCTGAGTTCCATGTTGTATAGAGGTCTTGGCCATGAAAGAATGTCCAAAAAAATGGTCTAGCAAATTTAGGATTATTTCATCCTAATTTGGTATTCCCTATACTGGGAATTTTAGGAGTTTTTCTTGTGATCATCATTATCATAGTTAGCATTTATTGCATACTTTCTCAATAAGAAGTAGTTGGATGTTTATACTGGTTTGGGGAGTACTTGAATGAAATATGTGAAATAGATTCAAATATTGAGGCTCTCTTAGAAAATATCAAAGCTAATGCCATAGTTCATCAGAAATCAGGAGAAAGGCTTTTTTTGTCATTGGTCCGAATGAGCTGAAGTTCAAAGTAAGACTGTGGTCATTATTCATTACCTCTTTTCTTTCAAACAGTAAAACTCTTGGGTTTCTGTGGACAAGGCTGCTTTTTAATGGCATGTTCTCCAAACAGCTGTTAAGCACCCCCTCCCCAATACCACAGACCACATCTGTTCTCACTGTTGATTAGCTAGAGGGTGGAGAAAGAAGAGAGGCTGTAGCATGTGTAATTACCAGTAATTAATTCTTGTTGAGCCTCCTCATTTCCTTCTATTCTAACTCCACCTACTCTTCTTCCTGTCTCTGTTGTAAATTCTATTTCATGTTGGATACTTGTGGAAAATAATCTTGATGGTTATACAGCTGTTTTCCTAAAATTTTATATTCACCTTACAGTGAAGCTTTTATTTTTCTTCTTGTGACAGAATCTTTTGATAGGGCATGCCAAATAAGAAAATGGTAAAGTAACAGAGCATATCTCTTGGGGCTAACCTTCCTGCTTCCTTATGTTCTGTTTCTGTTGGTACTATTTCCAACAGTCAACAAATATTTTTCAAATGTATTCTCTGTTAAAGGAACTATTCTGCAAAGCATGATTAGGTATGAGGAAAACAAATGTAAGATATAGTCCTGGTCTTCAGTGTTAATGTGCAGTGTAATCAGAGACCTAAATTATATACACGGAAATATAACTCTGTAAGTTAACATATAATAACTACCAAAATTGTCAAGACCATAAGGCAGAGGTAATGTTCTACTGCTTTTAGTTAATATGTCATAGAAAAAGAAATATATGTTTGCTCTTTAAAGAAAGTTCACAGTATATCTTATTTACAAATATTAAAAGCCTGGATTTTCAAAATGTGTTGCTTCTTATGAGTCTGTTTTCAGGAGGATAGAGTTTCAAGCAAAACATTTTAAAACTTCTTTTTTCTGTTTTGTTTTAAAATTTATTTGGCCTATCAGTCAGGTTCCCAACAGGAAAGAGATAGCACTGGGATTTAAAAAAAATGTGGGCAGAGTATAGTGAATCACAAGAGAATTCTGTGAACTTCAGTGCTAGTAATAGCAGGGTTGTTATACTCCTAGGTGAGGGGAGGGAGCAGATACCTACCCCCAAAAGAGGAAGTCAAGCGAAGAGGCCCTCCTGATTGTGGATTGATGAACCCAGCCAGCGCCTACCTGAACCCTCAGGAGAGGGACAGGGCCATAAATAACTGCCCTCACTCTCCTTTCTTTCTTCTCTCCTGATCCATGCAATATTCCCCATTAACCAAACCCAACTGGAAATTAGGGGACAAGGGAGCTCTTTGATATAGTCCATTAGGTTCACCTTTCCTCCCAGAGAGCAGGGTGGAGCAAAGGTAAGATATCTGGCATATTTGGAGACTTTTTAATGTTTACCTACGCATGAAAAATCTATCATGGATAACATAATCCTAAGCACTAAATAATCTTGACGGCCGGGCGCGGTGGCTCATGCCTGTAATCCTAGCTCTCTGGGAGGCCGAGGCGGGCAGATTGTTTCAGCTCAGAGGTTCGAGACCAGCCTGAGCAAGAGTGAGACCCCGTCTCTACTAAAATTAGAAAGAAATTAATTGGACAACTAAAAATATATAGAAAAAATTAGCCGGGCATTGGTGGCGCATGCCTGTAGTCCCAGCTACTCGGGAGGCTGAGGCAGGAGGATCGCTTGAGCCCAGAAGTTTGAGGTTGCTGTGAGGTAGGCTGACGCCACGGCACTCTAGCCTGGGCAACACAGTGAGACTCTGTCTCAAAAAAAAAAAAATAAATAATAATCTTGACAACAGTAGACATATGTCTAGAATCAGTATGCTATATTACAAATCAGTCACTTCTCAAGTGTGTGCACAGTGATTATACGAGATTATTCTAGTCACTGATACAGGTTAGTGATTGTCAAGGGGGGCAATTTTTGCCCACACAGGAAATTCGGCAACATCTGGAGACAACATACTTGTCTGTGGGTTTTGTCGTTAGGGTCTGGTGGAGGGTAGTGACAAGGATGGGAAAACAGTGAAGTGCCTTTTAATTCCATCAGGGTAGGTGGTGCTCAGATAATTGTTGAAGAATCTGACCTAAACAATGACCATTAATTTTAGCAAGAGATTTTACTGACCTTTGAAAGAATAATTTGAGTTGGATTTTGAGAATGAAGCTACAAGGCAGCATAAGTTTTATGCATTAAGCATGAGGTAGAAAGTCAAGATGAAGATGAAGAAGAAAAGAGGCCATTGTCAATAATTGGGGTGTAGATTACAAGCTCCTCAAGGGCATGGACTGCATTTTATTCATCTTCAAAGAGTTAAGTATCACAGACTATCAATATGTATTTGTTGAGTGAATGAGCAACCTATAATTGAGGAGAAATGGATGCTGCAGAAACAGTGGGAAGAGAAAGGTGATAGATACTGGAGAGGGAAGAGGGGAGATTCTTATCTGAAAGAAATGACACTCTGGACTGCAAAGAAATGGGAAAGCTAGACCTTAAAGGGCATATTGGTCATGCCGCTAAAGCCAACTAGATCCCAGATTTCCAGACATTATGTCTGTCCCTGACCTGGACCCTTGCACCTCATTGCTTCCTTTTCTTTAAGATGCGATAGGGACAAGTTTATTTAAATGATAGTGTCAGAAACCGTTCATCCCATTCATCTTTTATCAACACTGCCCTTTCTTTTTATATTAATGCATCATTCACTACATGGACCCAGAGTCATGTTCCTTCTCTTTTCATACTCATCTGAAGAGTTAGGCATGCCTCCAAAGAGAACATTTTAATAGATCAGTCCATTAGTATGGGACTTGATGTGATTGGCTCAGTCTTTCTGTTTTTACATTCTTGCAGTACAACTCTTGAATCCTGGTTCTTTCATTGTCAGACAGTGAAAACTGCTTAGTTGGAAGCGATCACATTTTTCTTTTGAGTTCCTTAAGGGAGATGAAACTCCTTTTGTACTTCCCTCAGTGTTGAGCCCATTGTAAATATTTATTGAATTAGAGGATTTATGCAGGGTTACTCCTAAGATTGTAAAAAGAAGTGGTAGATTGAGATAGGAAAGGATATCATTAGAAAACCTGGACTATTAAGTGTTTAGTCTTCTGGGTGAAGCATGACATTGTATTGTTGGTTGTATTCAAGAGGATTGGGTATAGAATTTAGAAATAAAGGAAAAAAGAGGAACTTGAAATAATGTTATGAGAGCTGGAGCTAATGAGAGAGCAGGAGTACTCTTTCTTTGCTGGAGCAAGGGTCATGCTGTTCATAAAGTGTATGGCCCTATAGTAGGAAGAGTCAGGTAAATCTGAAATGTCTACCACTGGCACAAGAATGTCTGCAACCTCTTTGGCAATCTCTTGGGTAAATCTAAAGCAGCCAGGGGTATAAGTTATACCAGGCAGCTCCCCATACTATTTTAGTACTGGTTTGGCATAACTATAAAATCACTGCAAGTTTTGAGGAGGAAGCTAATCTTTTTTGGGCTATGACCCTTTTGAAAATAGAGTCAAAAGTATGAATTCTTTATGCAGAAAAGTGTTCATATATACACGAATACAGAATTCTATAGATTATTAGGGGGTTCATAGACTGAGCCATAGTTCATAGTGGGAGTATGTGTGGTTTAAAATGCATGTTCAAAGTTAATGTTATATTTATTAATACAATAAGTTAAAACATCTAGTTTTGAAATATGAACTATAGAAAGTAAAGTGACAAAATATTAGCAGATGAGGATATTGCAAAAAAATTCTTCTTATCTGTGAATGCTAATTGGGGTCATGGCAGAATATTAAGGGGAAGGGAATTGTAAGGTTTTTTTGTTTATCAAAAAAAAAATTGAGCAGCATTGGCCTGTTTTGCCTCATCCTCTTGTTGAGGAAGCAAAGGAGCATGGTAGGTAAGCACCTCATACCTGCAGATATTTATTGTGCCTCTTAACCCAGAGAGAGACCCAAGAGGGGAACAGCTGATGGGTGTGGGACACAGGATGGAAGGAGAGAAGTTTCTTAAGCATTTGCCTAGGTTGAACCTAATGCCTTTTGTTTCTTTTCCTATTTTAGTTCTGCTTAATGTCTCCATTAAACAGAAACCAAGAAAGATGATTTTTTCTCTTTCATAGAAGGTCTTAGAAAAACTTCACTATTCTCTTATTCTGTCTCCTTTGTGGTTGAGGAGAGCTGTTATTTCAGAAGTTATTGTTAGGGTTTCTTGTATTCCTGTTGTTTTAATAATCTCAAGCTGGTATGTTTTTGATAAATCACCAAAGTGGTAGGTATTTTGTCCAGCTACCTAAGCAATAAAAGCAAATATGTAATGCTATAGTGCCAGAGTGGTGGGTTTTTTTCCTGTATAATGTATTAACTAAGCAGAAAATTTAAAAGAACAAAGACAATAAAAAGTAATGTTTGTTAGTGGTAGTTTGAGATATTTCAGGAGAGATGAGATGTGAAGAAAAGCAATGGCCATATTTAGAAAGCTGCCTCAAACCCAAGAGTATCTATTGAAGTAAACTTGATGACAGACTTTTTTCCTCTTCATGAATCATTGTATTCCTATAAAAGCGAAAATTCCTCTTCATCTAAACAAATGACTTCCACATCTGTTTTCTTAGTTTCTCAAAAGGGTGTCTTCGGCTTGCATTTTTTTTTTAAGAAAAGTGTTTATCTGTTTAAAATGAAATATCGTCAAAAGCAGTTTATACATCAAAATCCAAGTTGGTCTTCAGCTTGTAAGAATTAGTCAAGAATGATCTGGTGGTGATGGTAGTGGTATAGGGGGAAAAAAGAAAACATATTTTGTATTCTGCATCGGTAAGTTCTTCTCCCTAACCATACTCTTTAAATTTTATTGTTTTATATTGAATTTTATATGCTATTTGGTTTGGGGGACTGACTGAGTAGGTAACTTCATCATGGTAGTTATAATAGCACATGCCAACATTTTAATGCTCTAGGCTCAGAGTTCTGAAAATAAGTATTTTACAAATCAGCAGAGAAATTATTCTGTTAGTCCCATTGACTAGGAACTGATCTGTGGTTGGTTTGATTCTTTTTTTTGCTCCCATAATCACCGCCCCCCCGCCCACTATGTCACTGAGAGAAACACACTTATAACTGGTTTGTAAAATGCTGTATGCGCTTTTCTGAAGAACTTGTTCGTTTCCCAGTCTCATGTGAGTTTGTACACCCTCAAGGGTTTTGGTTTTATCTTTTTTAATCTTTAGTCTCTTCTTGGGCGACAGGCCACCATGCCCCTGAGCCCATCCTGCTGTTTAAAAATAAAGAATGAGAAGCAGCTGAAATGCCGGCTCTTTTGCAGCTGACAGGAATCTGATATACTGCTTGGATTCTTTATCTGGGTACCGACATGCCAGTGGTGTGTGGCTCGTTCTAGCCATGCCATTTGCAGTCACAAGGTTTAAGAGGGTGGGAGCAGAAGAGATTTTCTCCAGGGGAAAGAAAGATCTTTTTTTTTTTTTTTGTATATAAAGATCAAGAAGAAAGGCTGTAGATTAGCACATGGGGTCCCACTGCAGATCGCAGGACTGCTGGCTTCTTACGACCCACTGGAATTTCTGGGCTATGATCGAAGGAGGTGTTTGTCTTTCAGAAAAGGTTGTGCAGGCTCCTCCTACCCCCCATCTACCCACTAAGCTACAGCTGTTTGTTCTGTCTAAACAGTGGCTTGCTCTGAGGTTAAAGGTCCATGAAAACTGTGAGACATTTGATGTTATAAAATCTAATTAGTGACAAAGGCAATTAATATAGACTTAGACTTAGTTTCTGTGGAAGGGTATGAAGAATATAATTTATATACTTCTCCCATTGCTACTTTCCTTTTATTGGATAAATATAAATTGTAACTGCTAGCAAATGGCACCAAAGTTGACATTAAGAAGAACCCTACCCCCAAATGCAGAAGAGACGCAGGGAAAAGGATGGTTATGTAGGAGCTATAGGAGGCTCTTTACTTGTGACTTAAATTGATTGGTGTTCAGTTTTCCTGTTGTGCCCATCAACTTTGCCTCAAGGAGGGGAGCCACTGTAAAAGTTGCTTGCTATTTGTTAAGCCAAGGCCTGTAGTTGTTTTGGTTGCTCATGAAAAGGCAAGGCGCTCCCCTTTTTTGACCTTGTTCAGAGGCTTAATACAATTATTTATATTAAGTACTAGCCACCTGTTAGGATCATTCTCATTAAAGGTCACTGTGTGGTGCCCGGCTGTCTGACTGTGGCAGCCTGCATCAGGTTTGCCGGTAGCCCCCGATTTGTGTGACACCTGCCAATTGTAACCGAAAGAATGGAGATCTGATAGCTGAAAGGGAACGGAAGGTACTGGAGGAGGAATGAGGGATCAGGAGACCCACAGAGCACCTGCCACTCTAGCACCCTTATCATGGTTTTGGTGCTAGCTTGGCCAGTCTCTCTTTTCCTCCTGCTACCTCTTCAGTGAGCTGTGCCATCCATTTCAAAGGGTTCTGTTATTGTCTGCATGCTGACATTGCTTTGCTTTATTCATATATTACGTTTCTGTTGAGCATTGGATGTTTCGTACCTGAAATACCCTATATCCCTTTCCCTGAACATCTTAGTGTCAGTCTGCCTCCCTGTGATCTCCATTTAGATGTCTCACAGGCATATCCTATTCAATTCCAGAACTGCCCATGTGGTTCTGCTCCTCCATCTATTCCCCTTCCCTGATTCCCTGTCGTAATGAATGATGACACTATCTACCCAGTTGTTAAGCCAGGAACATGGTTATCATTCTTTTTTTTTTTTTTTTTTTTTTTTTTTTTTTTTAGACAGAGTGTCACGTTTTTGCCCTGTCAAGACCGGGGGGCATGGCAACAAACTAGCTCACAGCAACCACAAA
>CAUYSK010013136.1:0-21230 GCA_963575035.1 Avahi laniger
CTCCTCTGCACCCTGTTCACACTTGTGTCAGAGAGCATCAGACATCCCATTCCACTTATGTTTTACTGCAGGAGGGCAAAGACAACATCCTACTCAACTTAGATTCCTTGTGCCTTACAGAGTGGCTTGGCCCTTTGCTCAGCAGATGTTATGAGTGAATGAGGAAAGTATCGTAAGGGAGGCACAGAAATGGTGTTTATGCTATCAAATATACTACAATGAGGCCAAGTGTGGTGGCTCACGCCTGTAATCCTAACATTTTGTGAGGCTGAAGCTGAAGATCGCTTGAGGCCAGGAGTTCTAGACCGGCCTGAGCAAGAGTGATACCCCAGCTCTACAGAAAATACAAAAATTAGCCGGGTGTGGTAACATATACTACTCAAGAGGCTGAGATAGGAGGATCACTTGAGCCCAGGAGTCTGAGGTTGCTGTGAGCCAGCTATTATGAGGCCACTGCACTCCAGCCTGGGTGACAGGGTGAGACCCTGTCTCAAAAAAATAATAAAAAAAAGTGTGCAGTGTAAACACTGAAACTTAATTATACAGTATGTTCTCTTCAGAAACACGTGCTACATTTGAAAAGAAGCAAAGTCATTTTAGTAATTATAAAACTTCAGAGCAGAGACAGGCGTTGCCGATGTCATGGTGAAATATAGCAGGCCCATACGGCATTTGCTTATGGAAAAGCAACTGAGTGTTACAAGTTACAAAGAAAAGAGTTTGCTGATTCATCATGTCCTGGATATGAATTTTAAACAGACTTGATTTCAGTGAGCCTCTTTTGTCTTCCCACCCACCCAAGTAGGAATAAAGGGAAATTCTGGCTATGGTAGAATTTGTAGGTTTTCCCTGAGTGCTTGCCTGTTTACTTTTCCTCCCTCTCCCCACCCCCAACTAAATGACACTATCATGTTGGCTCTTACAGGGCCTGAAGAAAGAAGGGCAGACTGCTAGTTTAGGAGGCCACCTCCTGGAGTTAATTACAAAGGTGATCTTGGCATCTTCCCACTGAGACCTCACCTGCCAACTGCTCTGACCTTTTGTGGAGATACATGCTAAACTTCTGTAGGACATTTTTAAGATTACATATCAAAATTGGTGGGATGTTCAGAAATTTTATTGGTAACGTATTTTCCAGTTCGTGGTGAAATTATAGCTACCATTGTTACTTAATAATACAACTAATTTGCTTAATAAATTTGCCTTTTTTATTTATATACACTCCTTTAGGCTGCAAACCATGAAAAAAGTCACAAAAGCACGTCTGATTTTCAACTACTTTTAACATAACTTATAGGGACAAATGAAGTGCCTTTGGAATGTGAGATCATTAAATCTACGGGTCTAATAGAAGTCTTTGTAGTCAATGCTCCTTGTACTCCGTAAGGTATACAGTAGATGGGTACATGAAGACATTGGTTCTTAGGGAAGAACTTACTGAACCTAGAAAACCCTATACAGTAAAGAAATGGTCGAGGGACCTTTTTTCCACCCCCATCAAACACAGATGAACCCCCTACATTATTCATTCTAAAATTTAGGAATACTCTCAAAGATGTGAGGTCTTCAGAAGCAGATCTCATAGGCATAGAACAATTGAGGCAATACCCATGCCATGGAGAGAGAAACTCACTGACAGATGAGTCATTCGGCTGAGCCCTGCCAAAACTCCCCTCCCACCGAAAAAACTCAGAAGGCAAGAAAAATAGAGTACATCTGGGGATTCAGAGAAAAGAAATCTACATAAGAGGTTTGATAGTTTCTGTTTGTCAGCAGCAGAAACATTTTAAAACTAGTTTTTAAGCTTCCTGTCACTTAAATATCTTACCTCTGCCTCCGGGACACAATTACTGTAGTTCTTTAAATTATTCACTCTATATACAAAGTATTGGCTTGGGAGAACACCATCTCATAAGTTAGATGGATTTGCTTTATACAGGGGACAACTTTGCTTGCTTTTTGTGTTTGATGTGATCAATTTCTGCTAAGTTTATTTATTTATTTATTTTTTGGAGACAGAGTCTCACTCTTTTGCCCCGGCTAGAGTGAGTGCCGTGGCGTCAGCCTAGCTCACTGTAACCTCAAACTTCTGGGCTCAAGCGATCCTCCCGCCTCAGCCTCCTGAGTAGCTGGGACCACAGGCATGCGCCACCATGCCCGGCTAATTTTTTCTATATATTTTTAGTTGTCCAATTAATTTCTTTCTATTTTTAGTAGAGACGGGGTCTTGCTCTTGCTCAAGCTGGTTTCGAACTCCTGAACTCAAACAATGCGCCCGCCTCGGCCTTCCAGAGAGCTAGGATGATAGGCGTGAGCCATTGCGCCCGGCCTGCTAAGTTTATTTTTATAAAGATATAATTTCTTTCTGAAGAGTTTTGCTTCAGTAGAGATTTTTATGACTATCTTCTGCTTCCTAATGTCTATTGACAAGGAAAGGCTAGGGAAAAAGTTACAGGCTGGCTTGTTTTTTTTTCTTTTAAGGTCTATTGGTTATGTGTCATGTCATACTGTGGAAAGAATGATAAATGTTTATCTAAGTATAGCTTGGGAGGAAAAAAGGAGACCTAAACTTAATTTGTAATTGAAATTTAGGTACAGTCCTTCCTTTTCTATAAATGTACCTGGAGAAAACAGTTATACTAAGTAGAAACAGTTCATTCACCCAAAAATATTAAATCATTTGACTTCATCAGAGCGCATTTCTTAATACTCAAAATTTAATAGTTGCCAGCTTCACCTACCCTCTGCTAAAAACAGCATGCATTGTTCTTACTCTTTAAACCATTATGAATAGCAATTCTTAGATTCCATTGTGATGATGAGAGACAGACTTAAGCCTACCTACTTAAAAATAAAGTGAAAGAAAAACAGAATTCGTTTAAATGCCAAAGAGTAAGAAAATAAATGCATAGTACTATGGGGATGATTCGTTTGAGCCTTTTGTTTATGTGTTTGTTTTATTTTAAATAAGATGCCGATAGAAAATGAAAGAGCTCTGCATTAAGAAGCTTAGCTCTGCTATATTTTGTTCCTTTATGGTATGAGGAACACAATTTCAGAAACCTCAGTTTATCCAGCAGTTATTTTTATTTTTATTTCTTTTTTTATCCAGCAGTTATTTTAATTTGGGCAGTAGAAAAAGGAGCTGGGCCAATGTCCTTGATGATGGACTTCTAGGTAGTTTCCAGGGATAAAATACCACTATTATTCTTTTTGGTTTTTACAAATAATTTTTCCCAAAGAAGTGCACATCGTTCCAGAAATGTTGGATGACTCTTTCATTGCCCTCTTGGTCAAGAGAAGTTAGAAAGCCGAAGATAGTCACAAAAATCTCTACTGAAACAAAACTCTTCAGAAAGAAATTATCTCTTTATAAAAATGAACTTAGTAGAAGTTGATTACATCAAACACAGAAAGCAAAGCAAAGCCGTAAACTATATAAAGGAAATACACCTAACTTATAAGAAGGTATTCTCCCAATTTAATACTTTGTTTACAAGTTGAATAATTTAAAGAATTAGAGTAATTTGTGTCCCAGAGGCAGAGGCAAGGCAGAAGGGGATGGATGGGAATTTGCATCCTAAACTATAATAAACATTTAATATTTAAACATTCATAAAAGATTAAAACAATTTTGAGAAAAGAAGAGCAAAGAGGTAGGCTATGCCTACCAGACATTACCACGCCACAGCAAGGAAAAGTGTGACACTGTCATAGAAACAGGCAAACAGACAGAGTAGAATAGAGAGGCCGGAAAGAAACCCAATTACTCATGGGGAAAGGATGTAGCATTGGGAAAACTGGCTCCCTAAATGGATTTTTAAAATTGGCTCCCTATTTCACATAAATAAAATAAAATAAACTCCAAGTGTACTAAAGACTTAACTGTGAAAGGTAAAACCATAAAAGTAATAGAAGAAAACATAGGAGAATATATTTGTGGCCTTGAGTTGAGAAAAGATTTCTTAAACAAGACCCCAAAAGCATAAACCATGGGCAAAAAAAATTATTTATATGCGCGCGCGCGCGCGCACACACACACACATACACACAGATGGACTTCACTACATCTGTGGGCTTATAGAATGCTTTATCTGTCATCATGGCGCTCACACAGCATCACTTGTGATTAAGGAGCTTTTTTCACAGCAAATAAAATGTGACCAAAGGCCCATGCTCACAGGATTCACTGTTCTTATCATGTTCCTCCTTGTCCTGAAGCAGCTGGCTTGATAGGACAGTGGAATGGCCTTTGGACGACTCAGTTATAGCTCCAGTTGGCAACGCCTGTGGGGCTGGGGCAGTGTCCTTCAGAAGGCCGAATACGCCCTAAATCAGCATCCAATATATGGTGGCATTTCTCTCATAGCCAGGATGCTCAGGTCTGGAAATCAAGGGGTGGGACTGGGAATGACTCCTCTCACTGTTACTCCTAGTGATCCATTAGCAAAGTTTTTGTTTCCCATCCCAGTGAGTGACTTAGAGATTTTGGTTCTAAAGGGATAAGTGCCTTCACCAGGGGAGCACAACAATGATTCCAATGAACTGGAAGTTGAGACCGCCACCCAGCCGCTTTGGGCTCATGCCTCCGAATCACAGGCAAAGGAGGGGTGCTGTGTGCGCTGGCTGATCCAGACCATCAAGGGAAAATCGGAATGCTGTTGTGCAATGACGGTGAGGAGGAACACGTCTGGAATGCAGGAGATTCTCCAGGGTTCCCCTCGTGCTCCCATGCTCGGTAATTAAGGTCAGTTGAAACTCTAACAGCCCAACGAAGGCAGAACTGCTGATGGGCCAGAGTCCCACTCAGGAAGGAAGGTTTGGGTTACTCTAGCAGGCAGGAAGCTAAAATCAGCTGAGGTGCTTGCTGAGGGCACAAAGACTACACCACAGGTAATAAAAGAAAGTAGTTACCAAAAGAAGGTGTGGCAAGGGACTCATGCTCGTGAAATTCACTATTCTTATCACGTTCCCATGGCTCTGGAGCAGCCGACTTGATAAACCAGTTTACTACCATGTAACTTGTTGCAGAAACTAGGACTGTCATGAATCTTTCTTCCTTATTTTCATGTGAATATGTTTGTGTCTATATTAATATTTTGGTTTTCTTTCCCTCTCCTTCAACCTTGTCATCTAACATGTGTTCATAGCAGGTCAGCTTTATATCAGTCTTTAAATTGTAGAATATCAAAAAAAGAATGTGAATCAGAAGAAGAATAAACATCTCTCAAAGACTAAAAAGAAACTTTGTATTTGGGGGAAAGGGTTAGTGTGTTCTGGGTTGTATGTGGAATAGTTGTGCAACGTTAGACAAGAAATATGACTTTGTTGCTGTCTTTATTTGGAGATTAACTATGGTTTGAAATATGGGTGCCAAACTGAGAAGCAGTAGAGGGTGGTGGCTTTGTAATGTAGTATGTCAACTTGGCCAGGCTGAACTACATTTCCCAGAATTCCCTCCCTGTGTTTCTGGTTAAGGTGGGCCGCAAGAGACATTTTAATGCAGATTTGGGGATGGAAGTGAAGCAGCAGCTATTTAGAAGCTCACATTGTTGCTTATCAGTTGGGTGACCTCATCTGCGTGGGGCTGCGGCTGGGCCTGCAACTACTCTACCTGCCCCTAAGTCCTTCTCCAGCTTTCCAACTCCTGGGGTAGGTATGTGATGAAGGAGGACAGCTTCTACAAGATATCCGCACCTTCAAGGTCAAAGGCAGTGAGCACTGACAGGGCTTTGCCTTGGTGGGTTCCAGCTTGTATTTGCTTTTCCCTACTTTATGTCTATCTTCCCTTCCTGACTGCCTTCCCTGAAGACCTCAGGCTTCAGGATTAGGTGTCAAGACAACAGCTTTGCAGAGATTGTTTACATAGTTCCCACAATTGTGTAAGATTGTATGTGATATATGACATACATATGGATATCCCAGCGGGTTCTACTTCTCTGCTTGAATCTCTGCTTCTGTGATCAAATCCTGACTGATAGTATTATGATGATTTTATAACTGGGTGAATGCATTATCTTCTTTGGATTTGCTCTTCCAAAAAACTTTTTCAGAATGGTACATTGTGGGTTGGTTATGTAGATTTTGTATGTTGAGGACTAATTATATTGAAGTCACTTCCTAAATATATATATATTTTTTCTTTTTTTTCTTTTTTTTAGAGAGAGGGTCTTGCTATGTTCCCAGGCTAGAGTGCAGTGGCTATTCACAGACACAACTGTAGCACACTACAGTCTTGAACTAGTGGGCTCAAGTGATCCTCCCACCTTAGCCTCCCAAGTAGCTGGGACTACTTGAATTTTGAAGAACAATAAACTTGATCAGATGAACGGTTGGTTCACATTTTTAAGCTTTTCACAATTACCTAAACTATAAAAATTCCCATGTGAAAAACAGAGATCATATACACATATTTCTTAGGCATACAGAGATAAATGTCCAACAAGATAAATTTAACAAGTTAAATGGTTGCCTCTGAGTGGTAGGAAGAGATGATGGGGTGGGAATGGAACTGTTGCTTTTGGCATAAGCCTTTTTAGCATTATTTGACTCCCCAAACTAGTTGCATGGAGTATTTTGATAAAAATAAATATTGGTTCCAAAAGAATTTTAATTAAAAGCAAAAACAATGCCATCTATTTATAATAGGGCAGGCAAGAAGAAAGGAAATAGGAAAGGTTATCATTTGAGGTGGACAATAGACTTTAGTACTGGAGAGATTCCAATACAAGTTGAAAGGAAGATCAGGGAGGACCTATTTGGGGAGGAATATGAAGCTGTAAGACTTAACAGGATAAGAGAATGAATTCTTTCTTCCGTCAGAGTCATTTGCTACAAAAAGAAAATCTTGACATTTCCCCAGGCTTCTCCCTTCTCCCAGCTCTCTGCCTTTTCTCATCTATACTGTATCTGTTGTGCTAAATGAATCTAAGAAGTTACTCAAACGAGATAATCTATTGAAGCAGCTCCTTTCAGAGCTATCTTTTCATAGACTTGAGGAGCCTTGAGTTCTGGGACTGGTGTAGTAATGGCCATGAAAAATAATTTTCACTTAAGAAAAAAACTTGTATTCCTCCCATGGCTTGATTGTATTTTAGTCTCATTCATTTCCTTTTTGTGACTCAACCGTTTGGATTTCTGCTCCTTGCCAATTCTTCTACGTCTCCGGTTTGACCTTTCCCTTGGCATTTATTATTTTCCACCCAAGTTCATGTACAGAAGCATGGTTTGGAACAATCAGGACTAATTTAACTCAAGGTGATGGTGAGAAAAGTTACGTAGTTGATGCTTCAATAATGCTCCTCAAAGAAGTAGATGGATGAGAGGTTTAAAAAGAAGAAAAAGATAAAGTGGGAGGAAAACAATAAGAAAGATTTAAGGAAAAGTTCTGGGGAAGTGTTTCTACTTTGGCAGAAAAAAACCCAAATTTTATATTCGGCAGCTTTGCTAGTCCTATTTCAAAGCAATAAAATAGGTATTATTTTATGAATTCACTTATATCTATTTTATTAATAGAACTGCCTATTCCTTCATAATTCGTAGCTTATTCCTCGCATCACTTGGTAATTCAGGCGACATAAATTCCTAATAAATCCAATGGAGCCTGCAGGCTGAATGGTAAGTAGTATAATACTATCCTGCCTTCATACATAACTTTCCTTCTAGAGACATAAAGCATTGCACAGATTTCGTTCTATTTTTATTCGCCAAGCATTTCTAAGGATGCAACTGAAGGCTGCACACCCTAGGTCATGTGAATTGCCGGGAAGAGAGACTCAAGTTCCAGACCTCAAGTTCTGGACTTTTTCCATTGAACTTTGCCACCTCTCTGGACCCAATGATGATGTGCATTCCAGACTGTGTTTCCTTCTGACTAATGATCCTTCATCTCCCTGATTCTTAATTCCCCAAGGAATCTCTTTTATAAGAGCTTTCTCTAGATTGGTTTAATTCCATTCATTAACTCGTTTGGGTATAACTTCTCAACAGATTCATTTAGTATCTGTTCTTCTTGACTTCTCAACAAAGACTTTCTGTCCTGGCTTCATGATCACTTTTGAAGGTTCCTTTAGAACCTTGGAATGGAAATTATGTAGGCCTGAAGACTTAAACTCACTTAGGGAACTATGTGATCTCTTAATTTCTTCTCCCCCACTTTGTGCTTTAATTCCCTTTATGAGATGTATGCTTGACTTTCTAATTTGAAATCACTTTTTCCAAGAGAGCCAGACAAGAGCTTGGCAAACAATGAGAGGTTTTTGACTTGTTCTAGTCACTGCCCTAAGATCTGTTTCTACCCACTGAGCAGTTCTGACACCAAACGTGTGGGGTTTTTCCTCATACCGACAACCAGCTCTCCAACTCTCTGCACACCAGTTGAGTGTCCTGCAGTTTAATTCAATTAGACAATAACTGCCTGGAGTTAGCACCAGATCCCA
This sequence comes from Avahi laniger, assembly GCA_963575035.1. Lineage (NCBI taxonomy): Eukaryota > Metazoa > Chordata > Mammalia > Primates > Indriidae > Avahi > Avahi laniger. The sequence continues at coordinate 8,439 of CAUYSK010013136.1, forward strand.
CAGTTAAGGGCAGTCCCACCGGACTGCCCTCATTTCAGATGCCAGTCACAAGTCCCAGGTTGTGTGACCTGTACTTTGACCAACCTGGTAGAAATAAAAGGTTCCCACAACCTTTTCCTCAGGTTTGATGATTTGCTAAAATGGCTCACAGAACTCAGGAACGCACTTTATTTACATTTACTGGCTTATTATAAGAGACATTATAAAGGATACAGATAAACAGCCACATGAGAGGTACACATGGCAAAGTTCAGAAGGATCCAGAAGGATCCCAGGAGCTTTTGTTCTGTGGAGTATGACACCCTCTTGGTATGTGGATGAATTCACCAACCTGGAAGCCCTCTGAACCCCCTGGTTTTGGGAGTTTTATCATGTAAGTATGATTGATTAAATCATTGGCCTTTGGTGATTGACTCAATCTCCAGTCCCTCTTCTCTCCCTGGAGCTTGGGGGGTGGGACTGAAAGTTCCAACCCTCTAATCATTCTTTGGTTTCTCTGGCAACTAGTCCCCATCCTAAAACTACCAGGGACCCACCAAGAGTGGCCTCATTAGAACAAAAGGTGCTCTGATCGCTCAGGAAATCCTAGGGTGTTAGACGCTCTGTGTCAGCAACCCGGGGCAAAGACCAAAATTACAACAAAATTTGCTCTTATTACCCCTATATGCAGGAAATTAAGAGTTTTAGGAGCTCTGTATCAGGAACTGGGGATAAAAGCCAAATATATATTTCTTATTAGATCACAGAATCACACACTGACACAAGGACTTCCACTATTCCTTGTTCTGTGACTCTGACAATAATTCCTTTGTGCTTTAAAATTGCGTATCAATAAAATTGAAGTCTCTCCAATGGAAGAATAATTACTGGTTTTAAAACTATATAAAACATGATATGTTTTATATCATGGCTTCTTAAATGCCATTTACTACCTACAATCTTTAAGTTTCTTGATTAAAAAAAGAAGATTATTAATAGAATTTTTTTTTTGATGTGCTATGTTAAGGGTGAAATGAATGTTAGGTGAATTGTCCAAAATCAACGATTGCATCAGACAAGCCACTGAGAAATAAGAGGAATATGTCACTTGCTGGCTCCTCCTATGATATGGGTCCATGAACTTTTGGCTATATTTCAATAAGTCAAATTGAAAGACAGAACTCTTATTTCCCTGTTAAAAGATATTCATTCCCCAGATGGTCTACATAACTTATGCATTAAAATACATGACACAGGCCGGGCGCAATGGCTCACACCTGTAATCCTAGCACTCTGGGAGGCCGAGGCAGGAGGATAGCTTGAGCTCAGGAGTTCAAGGCCAGGTTGAGCTAGAGTGAGACCCTATCTCTACTGAAAATAGAAAAAATTAGCCAGGCGTGGTGGCGCGTGTCTGTAGTCCCAGCTACTCGAGAGACTGAGGCAGGAGGATTGCTTAAGCCCAGGAGTTTGAGGTTGCTGGGAGCTAGGCTGATGCCACGGCACTCTATCTGAGCAACAGAGTGAGATTCTGTCACCAAAAAAAAAAAATGACGCAGTGGGCCATGGAGTTGGCAGTGCCGTGGTTCATCCTGCGGACTGCGGGGCAGTGGCATCCTTGGGGGCTGGATGAGGTGGTGTCTGTGAATGACCGGCTGAAATATGAAAAGAATTTTCCATCTGAGAAGGCAGCAGGCTCAGTTTCCAAGTGCCTGCAGTTTGAAAATAACTTGTGCTTGGCATGGAGCAAGTACTACGAGGATGTTTTCCAAGACATCAGACTGCCAGAGTCGTCGCGGGTCCAAAGGGAGCAAAGAAGAACAATGAGCGGGGTGCAGTGGCTCATGCCTATAATCTCAACACTTCGGGAGGCTGAGGCGACAGGATCATTTAAGGCCAGGTGTTCAAGACCATCCTGGGCAACATAGGGCGACACCATCTCTACAAAAAAATTAAAAATTAGCCGGGCATGGTGGCATGCGCCTACCTACACAGAAGGCTGAGGCGGGAGGATCACCTGAGCTCGGGAGTTTGAGGTTACAGTGAGCTGTGATGATGCCACTTCACTCCAGCCTGGGGTGACAGAGCAAGAGCTTATCTTTAAAAAAAAAAAAAAAAAAGAACAACGAGGCTCTGTCTTCCACCTGGCGGAGGGCACTATGAGCTCAAGGAGTGTGAAAAGGCCCTAAGATATTACATGGGCAAGAGCTGCTGCAGGCCTCCTTCCACGCTAAGGAGCTGCAGGAAGGAGGAAACCTGTGTCCCTCCTCCTCTGTCATCTCCTGTCCTCCCATTCCCCACCACGCCTGTCTCTCTCCCCTGACACTTGGCTCCGCATCCTCAGGTCCCTCTGAATTCCTGGTTAGGGACACTTCTCCCCTCCCCCGGGGCTCAGGCCCTGTAAGTCTCCCTTTAGTCATCTTCCTCCAAGAAATGCCCCCCGTCAGGCACCCCCTCACTCCCTCACCAAAACCCCTCCTGATGAGATTTAGGAGCTAGTCAAGTCCCATGATTTATGTATTATCTCTCAGTGTGGATTAGTTCTACATATTCATCCAGTTTATATGATTCTTAGTGTTAATTCTGGAGTTTCGATGTTTCACACCAATTTCTCATTTTTTGCCGTTGCTCTAATGGAACAGTATGATGCGATGTAAAATAAGGCCAAGGGAATGGTACTTATGCACGGAAGAAAGATGGAGCCAGGAGGCTGACTACGTGGATCCACCTGTGTCCCCGTGCAAGGTGATAAGAAAACTAAGGAAGCCCATGACTGGGCAAAAGAAGACAGAGAGGAGAAAGGATCATTGGCTTTTTGGATCAGAAGTACGTTTTGATTTGGTGGCAAAATCGGCCTAGAACCCAGGTCTCCAAATGCATAATTTCATGGTATCAGTGACGCACAGGCGCTCAAGAAGTGGGAAAGAGGAGGTTGAATTCTGACTCTGCCTCATACCATAAGTGTGGGAATTTGCAGAAGTTATTAACACTGAACCTCTTTGAAACCGTTTCCTTATCTGGGAAATGGAGATACAGTTGCTGGGAGGATTAAATAAGCTAACCTGGCAAAGGGCCAGATAGAGTTTAGCAAAGGGTAGCCTTCTCCCCACCTCTTGAGCCTCCCCCACCCCGCTTGACAGCTGGAGCAAACCCTAAGGATTGCGTAACTCCAAGAGTCCCAGATCACATCAAGGGGAGGAAAGTGGCCAAGTCCTTATCGGGAATTTAAGCTCCTAGTTTATTTACCCCTGGCTTAGTCATACTTACGTGCTGTGCTGGGATAATTTTCCAAACCTCTCAGGAACTCAGTTCATCCCGTTGTGGGATGAAGTAATAACAGTCCATGCCCTTAAGACAGAAGGTTAGATAAGAGCCATTTAACGTTCATAACACACATTGCTACCCAAGGGTGAAAGTGCAGAGTCAAAACATATTTTCAGTAAATGCTATTATTGGACAGTGCAGTTGTTTCCCAAAATGTGTGGTTGGTGGGAACTGGTGGCGGTATGATGTAGGCAGGAAACAGCTGCAGCCAAAATGACATTAAAATACATAGAAAGTGATTCCCTTTCAATTGTCTGTGATTGAACCAGGAAGCCATTCTCACTGAGTGTCTAACACTTGCTAATTTGTCTCTTTAAAAAAGAGAGCATTCTTCAGGCTTCCGTGCCTTCAGCAAGAGCAGGAATTAGGCAGAATTTCAAAATATTATTTCCAGAGTTTTTTATTGTTGTTGTTTAAGGTTTATCTTTTAATTACAGCAAAAAATACCAGTTTTCCATTTACGGTAATGGCATAAAATTTCTTTTCAAAATAAATTGACCTGTGTGCGCCCTTCCTTTGGCGCTGGTTTTGCTGCAACAATGGGTCTGGTCATCATCTGTGGCGTATGTACCATGCTCTGTAAACCTATATCTCGCTCTTGCCCTATGATCCTATCTTTCTCTCCTCAATAAACTTCATTTTTGTGCTTGCCTAAAAAAAAAAAAGACATTTAAAAATACACATTAGATAAGATTGAAATTTTTAAAAAAATAATTGATTCAAATAAAAACATTAAGTAAGTACTAGTACTGATGATATGTAGATTGGGAAAAATTGAAAAAGTGGTTTGCAAATGACTGACGGTTAGGAAACACTTCTTTTGAATAAGAGTCAATTGTTCTGTCCTTCCAAGCACATATTCTCTCCATACCCCTCTTCAGGTATTTTGATACCTAATCCAGAAGAAATACAGATTTCCATTTTATTAATACTCATAAATTTAACTATTACATATGTTATTCCAAAAATGCAAAAGAGACAAAGGAATTCTTTATAATGTAAAGAATATTGGATTTTGAAAGAGGTGACATTCATTCTCATTCTTGCTTTGCTGTTTACTGACAATATGATCTTAGTAATCTAAGTTCCTGTTAGCACTAAAATTCTATAAAATGCAAATGTGTCTATAACAAGGAAATGGATCCCCTAAGAATTCACTCCCTTTCCTTTCTAATCGAGATATTTAACACCGCACAGTAATGTTTTAATATAGACCCAAAGCTGAAAGGAGATCTTCATTTTAACTCTAACCTTTGATCCTAGCCTCATACTTGGCACGTAGTAAGTAATCAATAAATATTTAGATAGTAAGTAATCTATAAATATTTAACGAGTAAATAAAAAGTGGCTTCTTATAAACATGAGACAGAGAAGTATCATATTTCACCATATTCACATATTTCAATTCAAAGGCAGTTAATTGAGCACCTACTATTCTGTAGCCATATTGGCCAGACATTATAATTTTTTATCTTCCAAAAAGATTGAGATGAAAAGATGTGACCTCTGTCTTGCATTAACTTATGACTCTTTTAGAAGAGATGACATATATACAAAATTCAGTGCAATAAGAAAAGTACTGGGCTTTTTATGAGGAAAACTGTCCCTAATCCTCATTCTATCACTAACGGTATGAATGTGAGAAAGTCATTTATACAACAGGTCACCAGTTTCATCATCTGTAAAACAAGTTTACACACATGATCTGATCTCTAAGGTGATTTCTAGCTATGAGTCTGAAAATGATTCTATGCCTCTGAGAAATTACCTTAAATGCCTGGTCTTAAAAACTCCTAAATATATATTGGAGACAACCTCTTCACTACACTTTTTTTTCCATCTAAAACTAATAAGCAAAGTCACACAATGCACTAGTGGTCACTTATCTACAGGGATATGTTCCAGGGGATGCCTGAAACTACAGATAGTAGCAAACCCTATATACACTATGTTTTTTCCTATACATGCACAACTTTAGTAAAGTTTAATTTATAAATTAGGCACAGTGAGATTACCTAATGATAAAGCTAATAATAACTAATAATAAAATAGAACAATTATAATAATATGCCAGCATTACTCCTCTTGTGCTTTGGGGCCATTATGAAGTAAAATAAGGATTGCTGGAACACAAACACTGCAATTTAAACTTATGAATTGCTTATTTCTGGAATTTTCCATTTAATATTTTTGGGCCAAGGTTGACTGCAAGTAAATAAAATCTTGGATAAAAGGAAACTACTGTATGTTTTTTATTGGCTTAAATCCACAATTGTCTCAATCTTTGAACTCTCCTACAAGCAAACTTTCTAATTTGATTTACGTCCTTATTTTTATAAAGACAGTAATAGGAACATTTGCTTTCTAAATTAACGTCAAATACCATATTAGGAAGCTAGATGAAAGATAAAATGCAATTCCACCCAACAAACATTGAATATCAATTATGAGCAAAGTCCTAAAAATGATTCAATGACAAAGAAAGGTCATGGTCCTTAAGAAACCTACAGCCAAGTAGAGAAAATGAAACATCTGTATTATTCCAAGAGTATTCATTTTATAGAAAGGGAAAAACAAATTCAGAAAGTAAAGCAATATGTACAATTAAAAAGAACTTAAGAAGAAATGATGTGGATTGTTGGAAATCAGTCAGAAATTCCTCAACCTAAAAACACTATGATCTATATACTAGTAAGATAGCAATAGTAAGAGATCTTGCATTCAAATCCATTCCACCAGAGTGAGATCGCCTAGCAGGGGTGAAGTCTTGGGGTAAGATAGCCTGTGATCTGTCAGTAGGACTCTCTGAGACCCCCGGAAAAAGATTCAAATTCCAGCCAATGTTACCGCCCTGCGCGGGAAGGGAGAAACAGCTGTCTAAAAAGCCTGCCAAAAACGCCAGGCAGCTGGAGATGGGAAGACTCAGGAAGTGTTTCCTACACGGGAAACAAAAGAGTGAAGGGGGAGCCCAGGAGAAAGAAAGCGTGGAGTTTTATACCCTTGGTGAAGGGTAATTGTTTTCTTCCTCACGATGTCTGTAGAATGGTCACAGACAGAAATATTCAGAAAAATGAAAGTGCAGAAACTATCAGAGGAAGAGAAAAACAATTGATACCAGGAAAATCTGTATCATCGTATGGAATATTCCATCTTGCACAGATTTCTACTAAAGGTCAAGGATTGCGCTATAAAGGACACCCTTGAGTCTGGGAGTAAGGAGACCCAGGGCAAGGGGGAGTGTTAGTTATCTCATCAGTGAGCATAGGAAATCCTACAGAACTGCAGTTCCCAATCCCCCGGCCACAGACCAGTACTGACCGGTCTGTGGTCTGTTTGGAACCAGGCTGCACAGCAGGAGGCCAGGGAGGGAAGCTGCAGCTGTATTTACAGCTGCTCCCCATAGCCGGCATCATGGCATAAACTCCGCCTCCTGTCAGATCAGCGGGGGCGTTAGATTCTCATAGGAGCCGGAACCCTACTGTGAACTGCGCCTGCGAGGGATCCAGGTTGAGTGCTACTTATGAGAATCTAATGCCTGATGATCTGGGGTGGAGTTGTTTGTTTTGTTTTGTTTTTTTGGTGGTGGTGGTGGGGTTTCAATTCCCTGTTATACAATTTATTAGCTTTTCCATTTTTTTCATATTTGGTGGTTGTTTTAAGTAAATGTTGCTTCCTTTTAGTTATTGGAAGGGGACATTTACTTTCTTCTCTCACCAAGATATAGATTCAGAAATAAGATCCTGCAGGAATCCTTCCCAACCTAAAACTTATTTAAAAGTTTGTCTATAACTTCAGAGACCTATATGGATGCATATCCTGACAGCGACCCACTTGAATTGCACCAATTTTTAGTGACTGTGAATTCCCCAAAAAAAAAAAAAAAAAAAGGCCACAACTGTAAACTGAAATCAAGGGAAATTGTGCAATGACATAAAGGGAAATATATCTATTATATCCACAGGAGTAGTGAAAAGTTAATTACAAGAGAAGCCCAACTTTCTGCCATAGTATGTACTATGCAATTTGGGGCAGAAAAGAAAAAAGTTCACCTCCAAATGAAGTTAAGATTACCTACAATGATGTGGTGGAAGATTTTATTAATATGAGAGAATATTATTTTATAGTATGTGAGAAAAAAGGCAAGACATAAACTTTTATATTGTACTACTCTCCAAAGATAATTATTTCCATATGCATGATTATGTCACTCCCCCTGAACAAAAGAATGTGACAACTTTGTTTCACCTCTTTTATACTTATGTACCTCTGTACTATAATCCCAGCTACTTGGGAGGCTGAGGCAGGAGGATCATTTGAGTCCAGGGGTTCAAAACCAGCCTGGGCAATATAGCTAGACCTCTGACTGTAAAAAAAAATAAATAAATGAAAGAAAGAAAATAGCATAGGAAAAACAAAGGTAAAGCTACGTGAAAATGCCAGGCTGTTTATACAACACTTTGCTGAGATGTGAGAAAATGGAATAAGGGAGGCTACATATACAAATATATTATTATATACAGGTTGAGTATTCCTTGTCTGGAATGCTTGGGACCAGACATGTTTTGGATATTGGAATATTTGCATATACATAATGAGATATCTTGGGGACGGGACCCAAATCTAAACAAAATGCATTTATGTTTCATATACATCTTATACATATAGCTTGATTGTAATTTTCTACAATTTTAAAAATAATTTTGTACATGAAACAAAGTTTTGACAGCGACCTATTACATGAGGTCAGGTGTGGAATTTTCTACTTGCAGCATCATGTGGGCACCCAAAATTTCAAACTTTGGAGGATTTCGGATTTTCAGGTTAAGGATGCTCAACCTGTGTGTGTGTGTGTGTGTGTGTGTGTGTGTGTGTCTGTATTTCAAGACAGTAAACATCGGTTTGAAAATGTCAACAGAAATAATATCTGCATAAGAAAAAGTATGGGTAAATTAGCCTTAGCAGATAACTACATAGCAGCAATATTTTCTAAATAATTCAAGAATGAGAATCAAGAGAATAGATTTTCAGTGGTTGGGTCAGCTTTGACCCTATTTATGGCCTTTTGCCAATCTTTTGCTTTCTGTGAGATTTTGATCTTTCAATTTTGCAGTTAGCTGGGATTACTATATATAAAAATAGCATCTAATGCTTATGTAGTACTCTGTGTCAGGCTTTTTTGTTAATGCTGATCCTTAAAACTGTGAAGTAGGTGTTATTACTATCCCCATTTTATAGATGAGAAGACTGAAGTTAAATAATGTGTCCAAGATCATGATGCAAATAGTAAATTTTTTAGAGTGAAAGGAAATACACCAAGGTGTCAATGATGGTTTTTCAGGGTGTGGAGTTATAAAGGATTATTAAGATGATTGAAATGGCAAGATCTTGAACTAAAACAGTAGCACCTGAGCCAGAACAGACAGGATGGACTCCAAAACGGTTTAAGAGAAAATATTGGTGGGGCTGTGGATTGATTGATTCGATGTGGGGTTTGGGGAGAGCAGGAAGTCTAAGAACACTAGACTCTGGCTTGGGTGACCAGGTAGACATGTTCATTCGGTCAGGGAATGTAAAATGTGGAGTGGATTTGGGAGAAATGGTGTGCTAAATTTTGACATGTTGAGCTTTATTGTAAGTATTTGAGTATGTAAATTTTAAGCTCAAGAGAGAAGTCAGGTTTGGATTTGACAGTCTTTGCATAAAGCTGGTACTTAAACCTGAGAGAGAGGTTGCCCTAACCCAGGGAGAGCATGGAAGAAGAGAAAAGCTGTGGGCCAAGGACAGAACCCTAGGGAACTCCAGCATCTATGGGATATGCAGGGAATACAGAGCCCATTCAGATTTGATATTAAAATAACAAACATAGATATGAAATGACAAGTATATGTTTTCAAGCTAGGTTTCATTTGTGAGAGGCAAGGCAGCATGGAAGCAGGACAGTCAGACAAGTCTGAGTTCAAATCTAGCACTTGTCACTTACTCATTCTGTGACTGTTTTCAAGTTACTCTACTGTTTGTGAAATGTGAATATCACCAATACAATGCTCATATGTTGTGAGCATTAAATGGGTTAATCCACAAAAGCACGTATGTGGCTTAGTGCCTATCATGTAGCATGGACCCAAAGAATATTAAATATTATTACTAATGAGTACTCAAATCATAAAATTATTTTTCATTCCACTGTCATAGTTTGCCAACTGAGAAAATAGTCAGGAAGTCTGTTGGCTGGCAGGAATAAACTAAAATGCGAATTAACCAATCGTATTAAAAATCCACCAAAATAATTTACAGTTAGACACTCAAGAACTGGAATTTTCCATAAATTTGTACAGTACAAGTAAACAGAGGTAATAGCAGTTGGTTAAAAGAATTAACTGGAACTGATATAAATGTTCGTAAATGAGCTACAAGACTGCATTAAAATTTTTCTTGTTCCACTCTAAATATTGAGTATCTAGCCCTAGTACCTGACACAAAGTCTTCAATAAATGTTTTACTGAAGATAACAAAGTGATTTTTTTTTAAAAGGACAGGAGATGATTTCTCATTGTATTAAACATTTCACAATTTGAAGAATTATACACTCACGCAAAGATGAAGATGAAACAGACATGCCCTATAGTGCTGTTACTTGACATCTCTCAAGAGTTTGGCTATGCAACTCCCTCTCCCATGAGTATCTGCCACATATTTGAAATTCCCAGCTTTATATGCCCTCCTTTAGAATAAGGTGCAGAGTCCACTCCTGGTCCCATTAAAATGCAAATCTGTCCTCTGTAAACAGGAACCAAGTTGGCTTCTGGCAGACACTGAGGCATTTATCAGTAACGATGCGTGAATAGCTAGTTGCTTCCTAGAGGCCTAGACGTCGGGTGGAGGAAGGGCCAATTCTGAACTGACCCAGTGGGATCTGCCTCGGCCGGCGTTCGGGACCGCGCTGACCTCCAAGCTCTGCACAGGCCCGGTGCAGGGAGCAGCCAGGACAAAGGCAGCCAGGGAGGCCCCGCGGCGGGACGCGACCGTGCTCGGGTCTCCTTCCTGTTCCCCACTCTGCATAACCTGAGCCCTTCTTAAAACCCGCTGGCTAGCGTCAGAACAATCGCCGCCAGGCAGCTGACGCACCGCGATGTTAATTCTCATCCTATCTTTTTCATCGCAAGAGGCCTGGAGAGGTGGCCAAATGGAGTTAACATCTGAAATGTCTTTTTGTTCTTTTCGGTCCAGCCGGTTTAAATTCCATGCAATTTTTAAGCTGTGGGCGAATACGTATGTATAACTCCCTGCTTGCTCTTTTGAAAGGCACTTAAATTATAAATGCCATGCTAGAGCATCCCGGCCAGGGAAAGGCGACCCGGTTATAGGCACAGTCAGAGCGTCCCACCTCAGCCGAGCGGCGCAGCTTCGCCGCACTGCACATCCGCCCCGCCCTGGGCCTCCGCGCTCTTCCGGATCTCCCCCTGCGAGTGCCCCAGACAACGCCCGTGCGCGCCCGGCTCCGGCCGTCACGTCCTCTGCGTCGGGAGGCGGGGCCTAGGGCATCGACATCACGTGACCACGCCCCCGCCGTCCAGATATCTGCCGCGCCGCCCGCCATTTTGTCTCCAGTGTCTCGTTTGCTGTGGAGTGTGGTGGGGTATCTCTGTTGGTCCGTAGGCAGGAGGCACGGTACAGGGTCTGTTGTTTGTGTTTATCTCTGTAGTTTGGTCCGAGGCCTTCCGGAGCTTTCCCGGGGTAGTCGGCAGAAGCCGCAGCGGCCGTCCCCGCCCCTCCCCTTCATCCCCGGGCCAGGGAGGGACCGAGCCCGCGTCACGCCCCTCAGCGCTCGGCATTTTCTTCTCTGCCTTTGCGTCCGCATCGTGTCCCCGGAATCAGACGGTGCCCCATAGATGGCCAGCTTTCCCCCGAGGGTCAACGAGAAAGAGATCGGTGAGGAATGGGACTGTGGGTGGGACTGAGGAGAGGCAGGAATTCCCTGGGGGAGGTTTGGGAGGAAGCGTCTCGAGTGAGCGGCGTCAGCCCTATAGCGAAGAGAAGGAAGCGGCCCCGCGGGTGGGTGTCTGCGAGGGGTAAATAGTTACAACGTTGATGCGGCGCCTACTTTCCTGCTGGCACGGAGGGAGGGTCGAGAGGAGACTGGGCGTGCAGGGGCGAGGGTGGGAGCGAGCCCGGGGCCGGTCTGAACCGGCCTCCCTGTTGCTTTGTGGCAGAGGCGGACGCTCATCCTTCCGGACCCCAGTTTATTCATCAGAGGTCCGCGCGGGACTTGGGTGTCGAGTGGACAGGGAAGGGTTACTCCCAGGGGTTACTGGCAAGCTTCAGCAACTCTAATTTAAGTTTACGATGGGAAAAGTAAACTTGTGTGTTCTGTGCTGCAATGAAAGGAAGGGGTCCTCATGTATGCTAGCAACTCTTGGTGGAGAAACTTGCCAGAAGAGGTGCCCAACAGCCTGGAAAAAGCAATACAGTATTTTAAAAATGGTAGGACGTTAAGAAAGGCTGCGGTTCATGGGAGGAGACTCTTTAAGAGTTATCATTGAAACACGCATGGGAGGAGCTGAGTGGTTGGGTGGAGTGACTGAAGAAAAGCTGCTCTATGGAAGCGCAAACTGGAAAGGCTTTTCCGGCTTAGTGGCTTGGCTAACCCTGCCCCGCTGAAGACAGAGCAATGGGTGTGAAGGTTGTGCGTCCACACCTGCTCAGTGGCTCAGTTGAAAGCACCTTGCATTATTTAAATTTTCCCTCTGAGTAAAAGAACTGGAACGATTTTGGGGGGTGTTGCGGTACTGTGCATTGACTGATATGCTTAATAAACGTTGATCTTACTGTGTTATTTAAGTAAAAATTGGCGGTGGCCACCCAGTAGAGAGCAGTTGTATTTTCCTGTTCTTGAAGTAAATATGAGTCTTTACTAAACAGAGGGAGGAGGTATTTCTAGAGAGGAGAGGCTGAAGCAGTCAAAACGCCCTCTATCTTGTATGTGGGTGAGTTTTTATATCCAGAAAGAGCTATCTTAGAATTCTGGACTTTTGTGCTCCTAGGGATAAGACTGAATGGCTGATCAGGAGGGGACTTTAACCCTGGTTTTAATAACTATTTTAAAGATGCAAAAAACACCCAAAATTCATGTCCAGTTTTTATTTTAACTTTAAGACTAGTAAATATGTCTTGAAGTGGGACATAGAAATCAAATGTTCTTATAATCAGGCCCTTGGGTTTTTTCCCTCCACTACACCGTTATATTATAGATCAGTGATCTGCCTTTAGTTTATTTTACCTTGTCTTGATAAACCATTTTTTTTTTTTTTTTTTTTTTGAGACAGAGTCTCACTCTGTTGCCTGGAGTAGAGTGCCGTGGTGTCATCCTAGCTCACAGCAAACTCAAACTCCTGGGCTCAAGCGATCCTCCTGCCTCAGCCTCCCGAGTAGCTGGGACTACAGGCATGCGCCACCATGCCTGGCTAATTTTTTCTATATAGATTTTTAGTTGTC
>CAUYSK010013139.1:0-75495 GCA_963575035.1 Avahi laniger
TAAGATAAGGAAGTCTATTAATGAGAGGCAAGCCACTGGGTATGTGGCCCGGTATATGGGTAAATTGAGGACGTCCAGGTGTGGTTTAAGCTTTGTCTTGCATAGATAGGCCTGTTAATACTTTACAAAGGATGTCTCCAAAAACGGAGTGGGGCATGTTGAGGCATGTCTGACCTCCCTTCTCGTGGCTAGTGACTCAGTTTTAGGGTATCCCCTTGGCCAAGAGGGATCCATTCAGTCAGGTGCGGGGCAGGAGGGGCTTAAGATTTTGAGTTAACACACCCACCAACAATAGTTTTGCAGAGAGGTTTTTAATTTGCCTAGGGTTATACAGCTAGCAGAGGGGTAAATGCTTTGATTCAAGACTTTTTACAAAAGTGCTGTATGTGGGAAGCAGAGGGGTGGGAGGCTGGCTCCCAGCCAATACGGGCCTTCGGATGGGCCCTGCCCCTGGGAACGGAGCGATCACCAGCTCTGCCTTTGCTGCTCCTCTGGCCGGCCCGTTAAGCGGGCAGGAAGAACGCAGCAGCCATTTAGGGCCTGAGGAAAGAGATGTAAAGAGTGGCCTCCTGCCTTTCCAGCCGAGTGGACTTAAAATCCTGGATTTGGAAGGGTCCCTGAGAAGTCATGCCACCCTGCCTCCAGCCCTGTTCACCACTCCAGAGCCAGGTGGCCCGCCCTCTGCCCAGCGTCCGCTTCACAGGCTCTCGCAGAGGAAAGTCCCACACTCATTGCCATGCCCGCCTCGTTTTCAGGAAGTTTCCCTTTTACTTGACTCCAGTCCGTCTCTCTGCAGCCTGGTTACTCTGACGGTGGAGGTTAGGTCACCTCTCTTCACCTTAGGGAAGAACCTAAACCCTGTTTCTTTCTCATTTTTGGTCAAGCATCAAAATTTTCACATTCTTCATGAATGCTGTTTAACATCTTGGATATAAATAATGAAAACAAATCAAACCAACGGTTCTTTCTGAATGCGCCTTTTTGCCCTCCACCTCCTGGGCTCTGATCCTCTCCCGGGGTGCTCTGTGCGCCTTCCCCTCAAGAGTGCTGGGCTGCCGTCTCCTGCAGGCTGGGTAACCCCTGCCGCTGCCCTCCTCAGTGTCCCTTCGCTAGCACCTCCTGCGGCCAAAGCCCGCTCTGCCTCTCGGATGTGTATGCACTGAAGAAGGCCAGGGGTAGGGCTAGAGGGCTGATTTGTTTGGCTTATACAATGCGTGAAACTTTTAAATTGGTGGCCAGGATTTAAGAATCAGTTTTTACATAAAAACACAGACTTCTGGCTGTTATTTACAAATTTAGACTAGCTGACAACCCAGTTGAGACATTCTCATGGCGCAGCAGCCAGCTGGTGCAGGGTCACAGTGGCCTCCCGTTTGCCACAGGCCCCGCTACTCCCTGTTACCTGTAGGCCCCCCCCTCCACCCCTGCATCTGTCCACCTGGCCTCTGCCAGCCCGAGTCTGGGAGGTGCATTTTGTTCTTGAGTCCCTCTTTCTGCTACTGGAGGAAGACTCCGCCCTCGCGAGAAGCATCTCACAGGAAGGCTGCTGATTGCCTTCCCTTCCTCTCTGTTGCCACCCTGCCCTTCTCCTGGGCCACTTACCAAAGGGGGCTGGTGCAAGGCTGTGAATTCCATGAGATGGGCAGCTTTGGGCAGGGGCAGCCTAGGGCACAACCAGTGGAGCTGTGCTCTGTTTAGCTCCACACAGACCCACCTTCGAGAAAGGCAGTGTGGGAGGAGTTTGCCCTGTAGCCATGTGGGGGCTGGGTGTGGCACCCCCAGCTCAGAAGGCAGGGATGGTCATGGATCTGGGCTCTGGGCACTGGTGGAGGCTCAGTGCTCTGGGACTGCGGGCAGCAAGGAAGGACTCCTCGTTGTCACTGCTTCTCCTGCTGAGCTGGTGCCCACGTGTGTCCACTGGGACTCCTTACGTGGTGTCTCCCTCATAAGGGCTGCCACCCCACTCCTGTAGGCCCTGTGTGGCCCCAACAGAGTGCCCACAGCGTCTATGCAAGCCAGCTCCCAGTCACTTCCCCGTGTCATCCCTGCATTGTAGAAATGCAGACAGCAGGGACCTGGGGCGTCTCTGTGCAGAAAGTTGTGTCTGCTCTAGGGTGCCCAGAGGTGAAGACAATGAGGCCTGGCCCTCAGCCCCCGTCCACTCTAGCAGGGGAATATGACAGTAAAGCGACACCCAGCTCCTAGATTTGAGGGGAGATGGAGAGGGACGCACCAAGCTTTGTGGTCAAACTTGCAGATGGAGATGCATGGTCTTGGACAAACCACAGAACCTCTCTGATGACCTGCATGGTTCCCAAAGGGACCTAAACAGTGTCTCTTGGTAAGGTGTCTTGAGTCTTCAAATGGAGTAATGGCTGCAAAGCACTCAGGCTACCACCTGCCACCTGCCACCTGGCTGGCATTCTGTAGATGGAAGCAAGGTGGCCCAGTGGAAGAAAGCCTCGGAAGGTGGAAGAGGGCCCAGGGGAGGAATCACTTCTGAAGGCGGGGTTTATTTAAGAAAGGCTTCCTGGGGAAAACAGGGAGGCTACTCCTCAAAGAGGGGCTGTGCTCGCAGGCAGAGGAGAGGCGAGAAGCAGTTCAGGCAGAGAGAACACTCATGGGCAGACTCTGTGCCTGTGGGCGCCAGGCCCAGGCACCCCGCCAGGGCACCATCCCTGTTCTCAAGGACGGGGGACAAGGAACAGGAGCTCGGGCTGTGGGAGGGTAAGGGGTGTTGGCGTGGCTCAGGGAGGGCCTGGAATGCCGCAGTCGGGGGAGAGTTTCAGGCACCCATGGGCAGTTTTTCAGGAGGACGACGTGCTCGGATGAGCTGAGGAGCGATCACACTGGAGTGGGGGGATGACGCAGGGGGAGGGGGCCCCAGGCAAGCCGCTGAGGTGGGCAGGCCACACCCGACAGAGGCGCTGGCCTCGGCCTGGGATTTGAGGTAAACGGATGTTCGAGCTGCCGAGGGAGAAAGAGTAAGAGAGTTCAGGTCAGAGAGGTGGGAAAGGGGCCCGGCTGGTGCGGGCAGGCGCTGGCTGAGTCCAGTTTGTGCAGGGTTGGGCCCGAGCAGCCCGGAAGGAGCATGAGGGGCTCGTGGGAGCAGGGGGCTCAGCAGAGTGAGAGTGGGGGCTGGGGTAGGACGGCAACCTGCCGGGCTGGGGGAGCTGAGGGCCCTTAGTCGGGGGAGCTCCCCTCCCGTGGGGCGGCCCCAGCATGATCCTCACAAATGTGTGCAGATTCCTATGGAAAGCTGCAGGTGAGACTGCCCCAGCACTAGGAAAATATTAATAGACCCCCAGGGACTGAGAACGAGGATTTAAAAATAAAGCCACTCGAGGGAACCGGGAGCCTGATGGCAGCCTTGCCCACACAGACCCATGATCTTCCCCTCCCCTAGATTGTGTTCCTCCCACCCTTGTCGTGGGCGGGGGCTGGGGCAGGACCCAGAGGCCAGGGGGCCAGGTGAGCTGGGGAGCCTGTGTGGTTCCTTGGACACCGAGGCCCTTGTTAACGCCTCAGCTCTGAGAGCCACTTAGACCCCCAGGCTCGGTGGACTCTGGGTGGCGACAGGGCAGTTTCAGTTTTGCTGCTTGCCAGGTCTCAGTGCCAGTCCCAGCCTTTCCCTTTCCTCACCTGTGCTCTTGGGCAAATGCCTTAGCGTCTCTGCCTCTGTCTCCCCACTGGTAAAATGGGGATGATAACCTTCCCCAGAGGTTCCAGCCTTAGGCCTTTGTGGCCCAGGCGGCTCTCCCCTGGGTCACCTGTCCCTCCCAGCCCTATACCCCTTTCCAGTCCCCTCCCCTCTAAGCTTCTGGAGTTTGTACTGTGTGCATTTATCCAGTCTCTGCCGGGCTTTTCTTGTTGGTTAACCTCAGTGTGGTCATCAAAAAGAGTAGTGGGGGCCGGGTGCGGTGGCTCATGCCTGTAATCCTAACTCTGGGAGGCCGAGGCAGGCAGATTGTTTGAGCTCAGGAATTTGAAACCAGCCTGAGCAAGAGCGAGACCCTGTCTCTACTAAAATTAGAAAGAAATTAATTGGACAACTAAAAATATATAGAAAAAATTAACCGGGCATGGTGGCGTATACCTGTAGTCCCAGCTACGCGGGAGGCTGAGACAGGAGGATCGCTCGAGCCCAGGAGTTTGAGGTTGCTGTGAGCTAGGATGACGCCATGGCACTCTAGCCCGGGCAACAAAGTGAGACTCTGTCTCAAAAAAAAAAAAAAAAAGAGTAGTGGGGACTCCGTTTGACTGCACAGCCATCCAGCAAGCCTACGTTGCACTGCTATGTGTTCTCGGGGTGGGGTAGGTTAGGGTCTCGGGGCCCCCAGTGTATGTGAGGCGCATCGCACCCTCCCCTGCCTAGCCCTGCAGCCTTGGGCACTTGTTTCATCATCATTCAACGCTTATTAAGCAGCCACTGTGTGCCAGGCACGGTGCTTAGTGTGGGGACGCAAAGAAGAAGATCCCTGGTTCTTAGAGAGCCAACGGTAACCTCCTCCCCACCACCCTTACCACCCACCCCACCACCGTACGCACATACACACGTCACACTCCAGCCACGTCATGTTGCTCGCAGTACCCCCCTTTCCTCCTTGGTTTTTCACGCCTCCATGCTTTATACCTTTGCAGCTTCGATTCTTCACCTGGGACAAACCTGTCCTTATTGTTCACCCGGCTAATATCTACTTGGCCTTCAAGACTCCATTCTGGCATTAACTCTATAGGAAGCCTTCCCCAGTGCCCCTGGGCTGGGTGACATGCCCCCCACTCCTGTGCTCCCACATTCCTTAGCCCTGTGTACCGTAGCCCTGTGTCTGCCTCCCCTCCACCACCCCCCGACACACAGTGAGCCCCAGGACTGGGGCTGGGCCGGGCTCGTTTGTCTTGGTATCCCTGTTCCCAGGACCGGGCACGCAGGAGGAGCTCTGGGAGCGGTGACTGGATATGTAAGTCCCGGGCCACCTGAGCATGTGCGTGTCTTGGAGGAGGGTGGCCAGCGCTGGTTCCTCATCCAGTTTACTGCTCCTGGATCATTTTTCTCTGGGCTCAGGTAAAACTGGGCCCTTTCTCATGTCATGTGGCCTCTTAGTTTTTTTCTTTTCAAAGATATACCTCCAAAACCACAGGGCATCCAGAGAGGGGCTAGGTTTTATGATGGAGAACATTTCTGCATTTAAGGACCAAAGGGAGAAATTTCAACACTGAGTTTGCTAGCAGTCTGGAGTCTTCTGCATTCTATTTAGTAAACAAGCATCTCCTGAATACTTGGGAAAATGCAAAAGAGGAGCTTGAGGAGCTTGCCTCTAATCCGTCATGCAGTCAGCAAGCGTTTGGGGGCTTGCTGTCCTAGGGCATTGCTGTAGGGATTCAGCAGCAGGCTGGGACACGGGTGCTGCCCTCCGAGTCAAAGTCGGGCAGCTGAGACCAGCACGCACGTCGTGTGAGAGCCCTCCAGGTGGGTATGGTGGGGGCTCAATCGTGTTGAGCTGTCACCTGTGGAACTGGCTGGTTTGCAAGGAGCTCAGGGAGCTCAAGGAGAGCTTTGGAGAAGCAGGAAGGCTTCCTGTAGGAGGCAGGACTTGGGATGGATTTCAAAGAAGGATGTTGATGATGGTAACAACTTGGTGTTCACTGAGCAGTCAGTCTGTGGCAGATATGAGGCCAAGCAGATAAATGTAGCCTTTCACAGCCACCACGAGGCAAATGCCGCCACTGTCGCCACCTTTACAGAAGAGAAAACTGAGGCACAGAAGGTAAATGACTTGCCTAAGGTTGCAGGCTGTCTGCACAGCTCAAGCTCCTTGGCAAGGGGTTCCAAGTGAGGGGCCAGCCCTGGGCTGGGGGGGGAGCAGCTCGTGAGTAGGAACACAAGGAGACGGGCTGGGGCTGGGGCAGGGACCAGTACAGGGAAGAGGATCCCAGACGGAGGGGATAGAAAATAAGGGTTTCAGAGCTGCCCAGTGCCCGCAGCGTCTTCCCTGGTCCTCAGCGAAGGGGGCCACCTGCCAGTACGAGATCTATGTCTTGTTCAGCAGTCTGTCCCAGTCAGGATCGGGGTGGCAGCGTCAGGGGGCTTCTGCTCCCAATGACGAGCATTTGCCCAGGGTGCCTCCAGTGTCCTGCCTTGCAGTGCTGCTCCTCCCACAGGGGCCTTGGGGGCCTCCTGGACTCCGGCACCCACCTGCTCACTGCTCACCTCTTCCCAGCTCTCCTGGATCTGCAGCCTCTGCCCCGGCCTGACTCCACACACACGTGCCCACCAGCACCACAGTCACGAGAGGATGCCCAGCACGGCGGGCTGGCGTGGCTCTGGAACCACACTGCTCACCTACTCTGGGACTTGTAGTGGTGGGTTGTGGATAGCTAAGCCCGAGGCCCTGTCCAGAAGGTGCTCCCATGCTAGTAAGAAAGACTCAGGTGTCAACAGTTGCAGTATAAGGAAGCACGTGGTACTTGGGGGCCATGGGAAAGCCCAAGTGCAAGTGTCCCTCCCCTGGCTTACTTCAACCTTGGCCTTTGCCTGGATCTCTGGACTCCTGTCTGATCATTTCTGCCCTGCTGCAAGCACTTCAAATGGGATCCTGGCAGAGGAGTTTGGATTAGTAGAAAAGCAGGGCTGATAGATTAACAGAAGACTTGGGTAATAGAGTTCTCCAGAGATAACCAAGCAGGCTATCCCTAAGGGTCCTGAGCCCTTCCCATGGAAAAGGATGGCCACTAAGTGGGATGTTTTGGAGGCAACCAGAAGGGTGGAGTATTAGATCTGGGGTGGCAAACAAGTTTTCTGTCTGGATCAGTCACCTGGCTCTGGCTGTCAAGAGTGCTGTGTTGAAAAGGGTTCTCTTAATAAGACTGAGCAAGGAAGAGGACTGTGTTGAACAGTGATGTCTGCCATGGCTCTGGGAACGGGAGGAGCAGTACCCACGCCACGTACTTGCCATCTGGACTCGATGATGTTTACAGCATGAAGTCACATACATGGTCAGGTGGGTGGTTAAGTCTTAATATTGGAGTAAGCTAAAAGCACTGGTGGCTTCCCAGAGAAGTTGAATGGCCCAGTGACAGTGCTGGGCTTGGATTAGCAAAGGTATGAAACAAAGGGCTGCAGCAAAGTCTTGGGGAAGGGAAAATGAAGCCTTAAGGGATGCCAAGTGGCCTAGACCCCTAGCGGGGTCACACACTGTTTTTGCACAGCCGGCAGGTCAGCAGCTCTGGGGAAGCTGCCCGTTTCTGGGAATTGTGCAGAAGGGAAGGGCAGCTCCTGGAATGCAGAGCTATTTCCTCCACATGGGTTGGGTCACTCCCCCCAGTGTGTCCTCATCCCCCTGCATTGGGCACACCCAGACATCATAAAGATGAGATGGCTTCCCAGGATTGATTCAGCTCAACGTGAATGAAAGTCCATTCACTCTCTTAAGAGCTCCGTTAATAATGAATGTGTCCTCCTCTTCCAGCCTTATTTACCTAAAAATCTTGTAGTTCAATTAATGGGGTGAGGGGGAAAATCTTTAAAATAATTAGTATAGAATTAGAAAAGCAAAAAACAATGAATGCCAAACCTTCAATAAAGTTGGCAACATCTTTGGGAGAGGCTCTGGGTTGGCTACTGCTCCAGCCTCTGAGAATCCGTGGTCCTGTAGTCGGGGCCAGGGAAAGCAGCAACAAGGATGAAGAGTGCCCTGTAGGGTCATGAATCACGATGACAGTTAAAGAAAAGCCATGTGATGCTGCAAAACTAATTGACAAGAGAATTGAGGCAGTGTGGCATGACAGTTCTAAGCATGACCTTTGGCATCTGACAATTCACAGCAGATGTCCACTAAATGGTGGGGTTGTTACTGCTGTGCCACTCCTCCTGGTCACCATTTTTTTCTGGCCAGGACATATGACACTGCTTTAGAAGTGGTGCTGGATGGGGAGTAGGAAGGGGGGGTGCATTGAGAGGTCAGGGAGCCCATGGACCCTTTGACAATGTCTGTAGCCAAAGCCATATTTTTCATGTGTAGCTTACTGAGAACAATGGACACGATCTTTCGGGGCTATTGTTTTTGGAAACAGGCTTCGTAGAAGCCCTAGAACCAGGAACTTGGGGGGAAGGGGGCACATTTTGTGAGGGATAACAGCCACTGGGCACTGCTGTTTTGGAGGGCTGCTGGGGCCCACTGCTGTCCTAGGCATTCATATCCGTCACTGTACTGGGTCTTCTCACAGTCCTGTGTGCTGTGGGTGTGCTTAGCTAGGGCTGGGGCAGGGAAATGGCCTAAATCAGGTTTGTATATCGATGCAAATATGCCCTTGCCGAGGGACCCTCCAGGTTTTTTTCATTGGGGCCTTACACATTCTTGGGGGCTTTGTTCCCCTGTTTTATAAATGGGGAAACCGAGGTACCAGGAAGTTAAGGAACCTACCCCAGGTCACGCAGGGTGTCCATATTGGAGGCATGAGTGGAACTCAGGGGCTGCCTGGCTGCAGAGGCGAGGCTGTCTCTGATGCCCTAGGCTGCCCCACTGAGAACCACTGCAGCTTTGCACAGGACTGTTCCCAGGAGGTCTTGGACACACCCACCAAACTTTGAAAAGGTTATGTTGGAGTCATCAGTTCTCCCAGCCACCCATTTCTAGTGGAGTATCCAGTCCCATCAGAAGGATGGGCATCACCCCTCTGCTTCCTATCAGGAGGGAGGGCTCAGTGGGTGGAAGGCTGCCTTGAGACAGTAACAAGTAGTCGGTCAATGAGCAGACACTGAGCCTTCCATGTGTTGGGCCCTGTCTGGCCCTGTGAGAGACAAGGGGGTGAGCGGATGTGGCTCTTGTCCTCGTGGAGCTTACGATCTGCTTGGGGAGGTGAATCTAGCATTCAGGAAATAGCTTCAAACCATGCAAGATGGTGCTGCTAACCATGGGGGAAAAAGGGAGCAAAAAACGGACAATAACCAAAAAAGCTTAAATCTCAGTTTAAAGATGCCTAAGATTTTTGTGTACATGTTATTAAAATTATTGTGGGAGCATTATTACCTTTTAGGAAGAAGTTTCCAGTATGAGCAATGGTTTGGGTTGCCATGCAGCGTGTGGACTGGGCGGGGCTCTGAGAGCAGTGGTTGCCATGGGAACCAGCTCTGCCGCCTCCACTGCCAAGTGGCTGCTGCTCCAAAAGTTGGTTTCTGCGTGGAGGGGGCTGTCTGGAACCTCAGCCATTTGCCATGGAAACAGTGCTCCAAATGATGGGTGACGTTCCCACACAGGCCTGCTTCATCTGGCTGTGATGGCGCTGAGATGGCAGCGGAGCTTCTCACGGGGAGGAGGAGACTGGGAATCTGAGCCTCAGAGCAGCAGAACCGGGAGTGAGTGTGTGTGAGCGTGCTCTGTCTTCTGGGAACACAGTAAACAAGGCGAGAGAGTGAACGTTTGGGCGCCTTCTCTGACTGGGCATGCCTCATTCATGTTTATTTCACGCTTGTAGCAGTACTGCAAAGTACGATTCTCTAACCAACCCCGTTTTACAAGTAAGATCCTGAGAACATAAGCGGTAACTTGCCCAAGGTCACTCAACTGGTCAGGAAGAGAGTATCTAGCACAGAAAAAGAGTGGAAAACTTTAAGGAGAACCCCAAGTCTGCCTTATGCCACCCTCCCATCTCAAGGGGTCCAATTCATGATCTCCAAAAGTGAAGAACCAACATCCTAGAATGAGCTCTAAAGTGCCTTTTAGTTGGGAAGGCTGGAGAGCAGAGAGTGTTGGGAATGTAAGCAGTTTGCTCCTTAACCACCAACCAACTTTTTATCCTGTGGTGACTTTCATCATTACCTGTGGGTGGTTTTGGTAAAAAATCTTTCTCTGTACCACGCAGGACCACACGCAGGAGTATGGTGCGTGCTAACCTCCCCATTTACAAAGACATCATTTGGTCAGGAGGTTTTTTTAGGGTGGAAAAACATGACTGTTAGAAGAAGATATGGCCTAGAGCCTTTATGAATTGGAAAGCTCCCTGGACTCAGTCCCCTGCCGTGGCAACCTCATCTTTCTTCCTGGGCTCACAGTTGCTTCCAGGGGGTCCTGTCTGTTCAATTGGTCTGACCTCTGGGTAGAGGGAGGGAGTTAGTCCCAATTCCTGGCTGA
Organism: Avahi laniger; assembly: GCA_963575035.1. Taxonomy (NCBI): domain Eukaryota; kingdom Metazoa; phylum Chordata; class Mammalia; order Primates; family Indriidae; genus Avahi; species Avahi laniger. The sequence goes on from CAUYSK010013139.1 coordinate 10,128, forward strand.
CAGTTGCCCTTAGCCATGTGTGTGTTGCGGCCAGCTCTGTGGCTAGTAGTTTGTCTGACCACTGTTCAGAAACGCCAGTGTTGAGCAACTTCTGGTTCATTCAGCAAGTGTCTGCTCTGTGCCAGTGCTGTGCCAGGATCTGGGGGTACAGAGAGAACAAAATACAGTCCCTGACCTTGTGTGCGCGGTAAACACAAGATTCCAGATGTAGAAGATTCCAGGCATGATAGTGGGCCCTGTACCAGGAACCTCAGGGCTCAAAGCACAGATGGAGGCGGTGCCTCCCTTGAGAGGCGACCCCAGGGCCTCATCCTGACCCACAAAGAGGTGTGTGCTCTCCCAGGGGTCCTGGGTGTGTGCAGAGGATGCAGTGTGACCACAGGGAACATTGGGAGAACACGGCTGGTTGGGGGTGGAAGTAGCGTGTGAGGGCTGCAGCCTGGGTACAGCTGGAGAGGTCAGTGATGGCAGCTTGCGACAGGGCCTGAATGTCCAGTGGGGGAGCCTGGACTCAGCTGTGAGCAGCACTGAAAGGTTTTTCACCACAAGGGACCCATTCCGATGTCTGTGTTAACTGTGCAGTCTAACCCTGTTCCGTTGAGTCCAAATTAGAAGGAGACCCCAAATAGGAAGGGAACCCCAACTTGGCTCCCTGTGGTCTTCAGGGGTTCAATCCCTGAGAGCAGGATGCTGTAAAAAGGAGGGGCCCTCCACTGGCCGTTTCCTGCCGCCTGCCTGGGCAAGCAGAGGACATTTTTAAACAAGTCCCCGGGTGATTCTGCTGTGGGTGGTCTGAGCACAGACTCAAAGGTTCAATTCAAGTCTTCCGTCATACTTCTTAGTATATTTCTTATGTTGTTTTCTTTTTGAGAAGAAAATCAGGAGAAACAGTTTTCCTTCCCAGTATCTTCCCACTCACTCAGTATTTTTTATTCATGTCGCTACCAGCAAAGAATGGAAGCTTTAAAAATAGCCTCTCTCACCAGCAAACACATTTTGCCCCTGGTCCACCCCAGGCTAGGACAGTGGTTGATGAGGGGCTGACCCCACACTCTGCTGCCCTGAGAAGCAGAGGGGAGAGGGAGCTGGCGCTCCGACTGCCCCCGGCCCCTCGGGACTGCCACCACCGTCACGGGTTTGGCCATGGGAGAGCTCAGTTCATGGAAGCCCCAGCTTGTCCAGAGATGCTGGCACCAGGTCATATCCTGTCCCAGAGGAGCTTACATCTCCACTCAAATGAGGGGGAATCAAACTTTTTCAGGTGGCATGAAAATGTTAATTTGTTGGGAACATTTTAATATTAGTAAATGTGTCTTGTATACAAATATAATACATGCTTATTGTAGAAAATTAAAACATTGAGAAAATGAAAATGCCCAGAAATCTGCCTCAGAGACTGCCACCTGCCAAACCTCTTGGTGCCTGAATCCACACCTGGACATGTAGCTTCAGAGATGGGTTCCTTCATGTAAGTGGGATCATACTTACTGGCTGTTTTACAGCCTATTTTTTGGTTTTTTTTTAATTTTTAATTTGTTTTTTAGAGACAGGGTCTTGATCTGTCGCCCAGGCTGGAGTGCAGTGGTGCAAACCTCTAACTCCAGGGCTCAAATAATCCTCCTGCTTCAGCCGCTGGAGTAGCTAGGATACAGGTGCGCGCCACCACGCTCAGCTAATTTTTGTACTTTTTGTAGAGACAGAGTCTCACTTTTTCCTCAAGCTAGTCTCAAACTCCTAGCCTCAAGAGATCCTCCTGCCTTGGCCTCCCAAAGTACTGGGATTACAGGCATGAGCCACTGCGCCTGGCCAGCCTGGTTTTTTGTCTGTTTGCTTATTTATACATAATATAAACTTTTTCTAGGTTAGTGAATATCATCCTCTTAAATGACTGCATAGTATTCTATTATGTGGATAAACGTTTTCTTTAACTGTTTTTCCTCAATATTTTAGTTATTTCCATTTTTCTCCATTCTTAATATCTTTGTACACTTCTGTGATTATCTCCTTAGAATGAATTCTCACATGTGGTAGAGCTGCAGGAGAGAGTATGTCCATTTTCAACTTTAAATATTTATGCAAGTGCATTCTCAGTCCAGCCCAGGCAGCTATACACTCTAATCACAGTGTATAAAAGCTTGTACTTCCCCCACATTTTGGGGAAGTCCTAAATGTCAACATCAGGCTTCAGCAATTGCAAAGGATTCTGCAATGACTCTTGCCTGTAGCCCCATGCAAATCAGTGTGGCCACATAACCCACATTTGTGTCTAAAACCCTTTCTGTCAAAATCTAGAATTGAGGACTTTTACGACTGAAAACAACTATAAACATCATCTAATCTGGACCTTTGATAGATAAGAAAACTATGGCTCTGAGAGGACAGTGGCCTTCCCAAGTATTGGCCGAGCATGCAGGGCGCTCAGTTCCTTGTCCTCCCGGCCACACTGCCTCCTGCCCTCTAGGAGACTGTAAGTTTCCCTGTGACACATACACCATGCCTTTCTGCCTCCCGACGTGCACGAGGATCTTTTCTTCTACTCAACAGTGGGATCAAGCTTTCCCTCCCTCAATTCACGGTCAGTTTTTGTGCTACCCAGGAATGCCCTACCAGGAGGTAGCATTGCTTCTCCTTGTCAGGGTCCTCGGCTAGCAGGTTAGGTTCCTGGCAACAGCCCCAAGTTGTTCTTCAGGTGACTCCCCACCCCGACTAGTGTTTAACATTTAGCGCTGTCCATCTGCTTTTGGAAACTACTGGCCTCTATTATTGCGACAGATCCTGGTTTCCCTCCTGTTTCTCTGAGTCCTCCTTCCATGCTCCCTGCTTGCCTCTTCTCCTTGTCACTTTGTGACACTGTTTCTAAAGGTTACTCTTCACTTCTCTGTTCTCACCTCTCCACAGTCAGTCCTTATCTGTTAAGATCCAATTATTCTTTAGAATCCTGGTCCATCCCACATTTCCAGCTGCCTCCTAATCACCTTAGCTTGGGGTTCCTCAACCTTGGCACTATTGACACTTTAGGATGGATGATTCTTTGTTGGTGGGGACTGACTGCCCTGTGCATGGTAGGGTCCCTGGCCTCTGCTGACTCGATGCCAGTAGCACCCACTCAGTCCTGACAACTAGAAATATCTCCAGACATTGCAAATATCCCTGGGCAGCAAAATCGCCCCTGTTGAGAACCACTGTCTTAGCTAGGCTCAACATCATCAAAACAAAACTTCTGCCTGCTCCTCCCCCCTAAAATGGGATTAACCAGATGCCCTAAGATTCCAGTATAACTTTGTACATGATAAAGGGCAAAGAGACAGAGGGAAAGGAGGCAAGATCACAGAATTCCGAGAGTGGGAAGGGGCCATGAAGTCCCTGGACTCAGGTGTGCCAAGCTATGATGGCCCCCTTTCTCTGTTAGCTTCGATATGGCCTTAAATCCTTCTCAGCATAGCATCCCAACTGATGAGAGATTATTTGAAAGGTGAACCTTCATCCTATCCCTGCTCAAACCAATACACTCATGTTTACCTGTGCAGGTCCAGGGCAAAAATTTAGTGGTTGAAAAGCTTCTTTGACATAGCTTTTGGCTGTACTTGTTAAACAAGACTACTAGTACTGAATCCCCAAGACCAGGCCTGGCACCTGGTTGGTGTTTAATAAATGATGGTTGAATGACTCATTTTAACAGGGATTGGCCTGGGTGGTGGGACCAGGGGTAATACTTTTATTTTCTTTTGCATCATTTTTTTCAATTTTAAGTCTTTCTATAATTGGGACTATTTATTACTCTATAAGAAGGGAGGAAAACGCATGAATACTTTCCCCTAAGTGAGAAAGAAAAAAGGCCCCTGCCTCATTCCACATATCTTGCCTCCCCAGGTCTGATCTACGAGAAACATGGCAACCAGCGCTGTCCCCAGTGACAACCTCCCCACATACAAGCTGGTGGTGGTGGGGGATGGGGGTGTGGGCAAGAGTGCCCTCACCATCCAGTTTTTCCAGAAGATCTTTGTGCCTGACTACGACCCCACCATTGAGGACTCCTACCTGAAACATACAGAGATTGACAATCAGTGGGCTATCCTGGACGGTGAGACCTGGGTGCCAGCCCTGCATGGGAGGGACGTGGGGACGCGAGGTGGGAGGGTCAGGGAAATCGGGCAGGGTTCAGTACAGCAGGATCGTTCCCTTCATGTTGCTGTTATGGGATGGTTAGTCTAAGGCTGTGCATAGTTTCCAGGGTGGATTCTGAACAGGGACGGCCTTAGGCTTAGAGGACTTGAAAAGCTTTGTGGAAACCAAAGTGTGCATTCAACAAAGAGACGAAGCTAGAATCATGCCAACTCAGTGATGTCATGTTTGTTATTGCTTGCTGATCAGAATCTCTGATTAACAGTTACGGATGTCTCTAGCCAATAAAAAAGTGAAAAACACGTCATTTCTTAATGAACATAGTTTATTTGGTAATTGTCTTTTGGAGGGAAAAATCTTGCGTTTGACATTATATTTCTAGTTTAGTGTGAATTAGTCTAGATTCGTAGTTCTAAGTGTGGTGGTCAGGCCAACAGCAGCAGCAGCAGCACCAGGGAACTTATTATTATAGAAATTCCAATTCTCAGGCCTCTACTAATTCAGAAATTCTGAGGGTGGGGCCTAACAACCTGTGTCTTAACACAGCCTCTAGGCGGTGCTGAGGTTAGAGAACCACTGCTCTGGATGCTTATTGATTATTGCTTTGTATTGCCTGAGGCTCCCTCTTACACAAAGATCCATTAATCATAGTATGTCTGTGCAGGAGGGGAGCTTTGAAAACCACCAGGGTACAAGTCCTCTATCAGATATGTGATTTGCAGATATTTTCTCCTAGTCCATGGCTTGTTTTTCATTCTCTTAACGGTCTCTTTCTAAGATCAGAGTTTTTAATTTTGATGAAGTCCAGTTTATTAGTTAGTTCTTTTATGCATTGTGCTTTTGATATTGGGTCTAAGTAATCTTTGCCTAACCCAGGGTCACAAAGGGTTTTTCCTGTGTTTTCTTCTAAAAGTTTAGTGGTTTTAGCTTTTACATTTAGGCTTATGATTTACCCTGAGTTAATTTTGCATATGGTGTATGAATCAAAGTTCATTTATCTATATGTGAATATATAGTTATTCTAAGACTATTTTTTGAAAAAAATTGTCTTTTCCCCACTGAATTGCCTTTGTACCTTTGGTGAAAATTAGTTGTCCATATATTCTATTTCTTTGAGCTATTTGTCTCTCTTAACACCAGTATCATACCGTCTTGATACTATAGCTATATAATAAATCTTGAGACCAGGTAGCATTAAATGTCCAATTTTGTTCCTTTTCAAAGTTGTTTTGATTAGTCCAGGTCCTGGGTATTTCTATATGAATTTTAAAACCTAAAATTCTAGATTTTGATTGAGATTATCTTGAATCTGTAGATCAATTTGAGGGGAATTGACATTTTAACAATGTTGAAGCTTTCTTCCTATCAACACAGTGTCTCTTCCCATTTATTTAGGTCTTTAATTTCTCTCTTCATTTTTTTGGTGGCTTTAAACATAGGCTTTTACATATTTTATCAGATTTATACCTACATCTGTATTGGTGCTATTGTAAATGATTTCTTTTCTTTTCTTTTCTGTTTTTTTGAGACAAGAGTCTCACTCTGTGGCCCCAGCTAGAGTGCAGTGGTGTCATCATAGCTCACTGCAGCCTCAAACTTCTAGGCTCAAGCGATCCTCCTGCCTCAGCCTCCCAAGTAGCTGGGATTATAGACAGGCACTACCATGCCCGGCCAATTTTTTCTGTTTTTAGTAGAGACGGACTCTTGCTCTTGCTCAGGCTGTTCTTGAACTCCCGAGCTCAAGCGATCCTCCCACCTGGGCCTCCCAGAATGCTAGGATTATAGGCGTGAGCCACCATGCCCAGCCCTGTTTTTGTTTTTAATTTCAATTTTCAATTGTTCATTGCTAGTATATATAAATATGATAGATTTTTATATATCAATCTTGTAACCTACAGCCTTGCTAAACTCACGTAATAGTTCTAGGGGCTCTTTTGTAAATTCTACTGGATTTTTCTGCGTAGATGTCCATGTCTTTGAGTAAAGACCTTTTTACTTCTTTTTAATCTGGATGGATTTTATTTCTTTTTCTTGCCTTATTTCATTGATTAAAGCCTCTAGTACACTGTTGAAAAGAAGTAATAAAAACAGACATCCTTGTCTTGTTCTTGATCTTAAGGGGGAAGCATTCAGTCTTTTAGCATTTAAGTATGATGTTAGCTGTATGGTTTTTTGTAGATGCCTTTTATCAAGTTAAAGAAGTTCCTTTCATGTCCTAGTTTGCTCAGAGCTTTTATCAGGAATGGATGTTAGATTTTTTCAAATGCTTTTTTTGGTGTCTACTGAGATAATCATATGGTTTTTCTTTTTCAGTTTGCTAATATGGTAAATTACATTGAATTTTTTCTAATATTAAACCAACATTGTATTCCTGGGATAAACCACACTTGGTTATGATGTATTATCCTTTACTGTATTATTGTTGGCTTTGGTTTGCTAAAAGTTTGTTTAGAATCTTTACATCTTTGTTCTTGAGGGATATTGGTCTATAGTTTTCTTGTAATGTCTTTATTTGATTTTGGTATCAGAGTAATACTGGCCTTATAGAATGAGTTGGAAAGTATCCCCTAACCTTCAATTTTCTGGAAAAGTTTGAGTTAAATTGGTATTATTTCTTAAATGTTTAGCAAAATTCACCAATGAGGCCATTTGGACTTGGAATTTTCTTTGTAGGAAGGTTTCTAACTACAAATTAAATTTCTTTAATAGATAAAGGACTATTCAGGTTTTTTTAAAATTTTTCAGTGAGATTTGGTAGCTTGTTTCTTTCAAAAATCTGTCTAATTTATCAAAATTATGGAATTTATTGGCACAAAGTTGTTTATAATATTCTATTATTATCTTTTTTAATATCTATAGAATCTGTAGGAATATCACTTCTCTCATACCTGATATTGCTAGCTTATGTCTTCCCTTTTTTTTTAGAGACAAGATCTCACTCTGTTGCTCAGGTTGGAGCGTAGTAGTGTGATCATAGCTAACTGTAACCTCAAACTCTTGGGCTCAAGCGATCCTCCCACCTTAGCCTCCCCAGTAGCTAGGACTACAGATGCATGCTACCACATCCAGCTAATATTTTTGTTTTTTTATAGAGACAGGGTCTTGCTGTATTGCCCAGGTTGGTCTCCACCTCCTGGGGTCAAGTGATCCTCCCACCTCAGCCTCCCCAGCAGCTAGGACTATAGGTGCATGCTACCACATCCAGCTAATATTTTTGTTTTTTTATAGAGACAGGGTCTCGTTATATTGCCCAGGCTGGTCTCCAACTCCTGGGCTCAAGTGATCCTCTCACTTCAGCCTCCCAAAGTGCTGGGACTGTAGGCATGAGCCACTTTGCCCGGCCTGTGCCTTCTCTTTTTTTCCTGATCAGGCTGGCTAGAGATATATAAACATTATTGACTTTCTCAAAGAATTGACTTTTGGGTCCATTGATTTTTCTCATTTGGTTCCATTGATTTTCACTCTTTATTATTTCCTTTTGTCTTCTTACTTTGGATTTAATTTTCTCTTCTCGTTTTAATTCTTTAAAGTGGAAACTGATGTCATTTCCTAATTTGAGACATTGCTTCTTTTCTAAGATATTCATTTGATGCTATAAATTCCCCCTAACTACTCTTTTAGCTGCAACCCACAAATTTTAATATGTTGCGCTTTCATTTTCATTCAGTTTAAAATGCTTTCTAACTTCCCTTTTAATTTCTCCTTTGACCCATAGGTTATTTAGAAGCATGTATTATTTAGTTATCAAGTATTTAGGAATTTTCCTGAGATCTTTCTGTTCTTGATCTCTATTTTAATTCCATTATGTCAGGAAACATACAGTGTATTATTTGAATTTTTAAAAATTTATTGAGGCTAGTTTTATTACCCAGAATATGGTCTGCCTTGGTAAATGTTTTGAGTCCATGTGAAAAGAAACATGTATTCTGCTGCTATTGGGTGAAGTGTTCCATGAGTGTTAATTAGATCAAGTTGGTTGACCATATTATCTAAATCTTCTGTATCCTCATTGATTTTCCACCTACTTTTTCTGTCAATTATTGAGAGTGGGCTGTTGAATTTCAGAGTATAATTGTGGATTTGCCTATTTTCCCTTTCAGTTCTGTCGATTTTTGCTGCATGTATTTTAACATTCTCTTATGAAGTGCATAAATGTTTAGGACTGGTATATCCTCTTGACTGGCCCTTTGATTATTATAAAATGACTTTCTTTGTCCCTGGGTTTTCCCTCCCTGCCCTGCAGCCTGGAAATTCTCTCAGGGCTCTCAGCTGGGCACTCATAGACACCCTCACCTCTTTTGTATCCGATCTCTCAAGGATCATTGTCCTTCATTGCCTGTTGTCTGGTGTCTTGAAAACCACTGTTTCACATATTTTGTCTGTTTTTTGGTTCAAGTGAGAAGGTAAATCTGGTCCCTGTTACTCCATCTTGGTCAGAAGCAGAACCAAATCATCACTTTAAAAAAATACAACTGTGAATATACTAAAAAAAACCCCACCGAAATATGGTATATGAATTATATCTCAATTTTTAAAACACCATCCTTCAGGGGCTTGTTTGCAGCCTTGGGACTTTAAACAGTCCCACCAGATACCAAGCACATTCCAACCACAGGGACTTGGCATTTTGTCTTCTCTTTGTCGAGAACTTTCTTCCTGCAGAAATACTCACCTCATTTAGGTCTCAGCTCAAATGTCCTTTATCTAAGAGGTCTTCTCTGACCAAACCTTCTGCAATAGTATCCACTCCCGCCTCCTGTCATTTCTATCCCCTCATCCAACTCTCTTTTTCTTTATTCTGCCTTTTACTGTCGAACATATTATGTGCTTATTTGTTTGTTTGACTTTTTGTCTATACTTACTAAAATGTAACTGTATGAGAACAGTGACTTTATTTGACTTACTACAATATCCCTAGCATCTAGAACACTGCTTAGGACATAGTAGGTCCGCAGTAAATATTTGTAGAATGACTACTCAAGAGGCTGAGGTGGGAAGATCACTTGAGCCCAGGAGTTTGAAGCTGCAGTGAGCCTGGGCCACAGAGCAAAATCCCGTCTCTTAAAAAAAAAAAAAAAAAAGTGGAATGGATAAATGAATAAATAAATCCTAAACAATGCATGTGCAGTCACAGGGTTGATATGCTACCTATGTTATTTTCTTTTTTCCTATAATTTCTATTTTAACAGTTTTAACATATACGGTTAGATATATATAGCCCAGAAAAACATGAGGTGAAGGCAGAATGAAAAATAATCTGGGCAGCGGCTTCACACAACAGGAAGAACATTTCTCCTTATGCTCTATGTGTTCATTCCAAAACAACTAGTATCACCTGACACTTACCTCCTTCTGAGTTTTGAAGTTAATTTACTAAAAAGATTAGTGGAGCCTTGCTTGGCTTTGAGTCTGGGGCAACAGTTTGGCTTCATAGGAAAGGCTGGGAGAGGCAGGAGGGCTGTGACACGTTGCAGTTCGCTGCTTCCGTGGCTGGCCATGGAAAGTGCTGTGACTGACGGTGCCTCTGGGGAAGTGGATTCAGCCCGGGGTGGTTGCACTGGTAACACCGTGTGCTGAAGCAGCTGGAGTTCTGTGATCGGGAATAGTGCTGTTTTCTTTGCCGTTCTGAATCACTGAGTGTCTATCATCTGTAGCTCTCTCACTGCAAACGTACCTATTTCGCCATGTCATTCCTCCAGATGCTGTGTTACTTTTTGGAAGGGCAGCGTGTGGATAAAAGTGGCAGGAACAGAAAGTCCTGAAGGCTGAGACTGAGGTCCTTCTCTCCTCTGGGAAATTCCCAAGCATGGGACTGGCTGGAGCAATTTCCCTTCCTCCAGCAGCAATGTCCTCCAGTTGTTGACGCCCATGGTCACTATAACGTCTCTGCTTCTGGCTTGAAGAAACACTTCTCTGCACTTTGTGTTGAGGAGAGTGGCCACTGCTGATGTTGAGATTGCTGCTCGACCTAACCTTAGCAAGTGAAAGACTGCTGCTTGAACTGGAATCACTAGTATCCAGTTCTGAAGATTTTCTCCCCAACAACAATATGTGGCTATAATTTCATCATATTTCATTTTACTAAGAGATTCTTGAATTTCTTCTTGTGAATATCCCATTCTTGCCAAAATATCTGCATGTATCTGATCTGAGATGTCTAGTTGTGCTTCCGCAAATGGTTTAAGTTCATCTTCCTCATGCCCTGCGTTGAGCCACCTGTCCTTCATGATTTCCTGCAGAGTGCCTCGTTTAATTGGATTTAGCACCAGGAAACGTTTGAGAAGTTTTTTACAGTCTATAGACATGTAGAAAGGGATTGTGTCTTTCCCTGTCTATGTGGTTGTTCCCAGTTCCTTCAGATGTTGCCCAGCAAAGGGAAGTGAGCCGGTGACAAGGACGTACAGTATTACCCCAAGATTCCATACATCAACGGCAGGCCCATCCTGTTTCTTGCTCTGGAACAGCTCGGGGGCTGAGTATGGAGGAGTGCCACAAAAAATGTTTCCAGTCTACTGCCAAAAGTAAATTCAGTACTTAAACCAAAATCTGATATTTTGGTGTTCGTTTTAGCCTCTAATAATAGATTTTCAGCCTTGAGGTCTCTGTGAACGATCTGTTTTTGATGGCAGCACTGGACTGCAGACACGATCTGTCTCAATTTAGCTCTTGCTGCTTCCTCCTGCATTCTTCCATGTTCGACCAAGTAGTCAAGGACTTTCACCTCTACTGGCATATTCCATGACGATGTAGAGTGTTTTTCCAGTTTCAATGACTTCACATAACTTTACTATATGTGGATGCTTTAAATTCATCATTATTCTGACTTCTCTGAAAAACCTTTGTAGACTTGATGGATTCAATTGAGTTTTGTCAATTATTTTTATTGCAACCTCTCTGCCTGTAAAGATTTGTCTTGCTAATTTTACTTTTGCAAAATTCCCCTTGTCAATTGTTTTCAACAGTCTGTAGTTTCTGATGACAGGTTCTTCATCTGCACAGGAAGCTATAGAGTTTCTACACCAAGCTCCACAGCAGCTGGTGCAAGAGGTAACTTCTTGATGCCCGTCTCCATGTGATGTGTGCCCAAAGTCACCAGGTCAGTATCCTCTGGATGACTTTTGGATCCTGTCCTTCCTCAAAGCATTTCAGTTTATCAAGGCTGCATGCTGCCCTCAGCTCAGCCGCCACTTCCTGGCTACAGCCCAGAGCCTGGGCCACCGAGGCATCCTCCCAGTGCGAGTCAGTGACCTCTCCACGCCCAGACAGCGCAGGTCCTGGCAGCCCCCTCAGCGACAAGGTCCCGGCCCGTGCAGCCGACCACACCACAGTTCCCCAAAGGCACCCGCATGGAAAGCGTGCGTGTTTAGCTCGCGAAGCTCATACGCTGGAGAGTTGCAGCCACCAGTGCTGGGGACCGGATCCTGCCTGCCGCACACCCCACTGCACATTGGGCCGCCTGGGCTGCTTTACATCCACCTTCCTATTTTCTTTTTTTCTAACTCCCATTAAAATAAATGTATATATGACTATTAAAATTAAAAATCTTATATTTATGCACTTTCTAAAATCATTTCATCCGTCACCTATTGGAATACATACCATACTTTGGGATGTACCGAGTAAAATAAATATAAACAAGTTCCTTTACTGCAGAACTTATAAGAACCTTTCATATATAAACGTATTAGAAGTATACTGGTAGGATATATTGTCCTTAGGATTTGCCAAAGGGACCATTTTTTGTATATCATTTTGGGCTATGTTCCATAGAAAATATTCTGAAACACATTGCTTAATGCACATAAGAGAGTCATACCATGTGTGATATATAGTTGGAGCTCAGTCACAATTATTTCTCTCTACAGCCATGTAAACTTCTCTAACTTTTTTAAAAGTAACTTTGGACATTAATTTAGTTTTCCAGGGAAAAGAGTTTTCCTCAAAGGTGATTTTTAGAAAGATGTTGTGATAACATTTATAAGAGTAGCAGCAGGGAGAGGGGAAATACGGCCACAGCATTACTTTAGAAGCGTGAATTTGCAAAGCCTGTGTGCCTAGGCTCCTGGGCCCTCCATGGTGTTACTTTAGGAGCGTGCGTTTGCCAAGCCTCTAATCCTGTCACTGAGCCAGGCCTGATTTAGGGCATTGCCCACCCAGGCCTTCCTCAGGAGTAGACACCAGATTCCCAGATTAGCACACTTCTCTACTCCATTAGGTCTTCTGTTAAGAAAAGGAAGGCTTAAAATGTTACAGCTAAATGTTAATTAGTATGGCCTTTAAAAGAGTGCCAATCCATAGTCTGGAAACTTTAATCTAAGACTAGTTGTGTTTAGGCTTGAGTGTAACTCTGAAGCTTTCTGGGGCTGAACTTTCTGGGGTGGTTTGCTGCCCGGGGGCTGCTTCCTGAGGCCATTCCATCTTGGGGGAGGTGCTGAGCCTGGAGGTGCCTTCTCTTGCCCCGCTCCCCACTGAACTCCAGGTGCTCTGAACTCTGCGTTTCTCTTCCTCCAAACTCGGAGTGAAAACATGGCAGCATGATGAGGAGGACAAAGAGAAGAATAATAATTGTGATGACAGTGATGTTTATCGGGCAGTTCTTGTGTGCAAGGCCCATGCTAAGCACATGGAATATGGTCTCTTTTAATCCTTGCAAACACTACGGTGGTGGGTGCTGTTGTTGCCTCCGTTTTGTAGCTGAAGAACACAAAGCAGTTTCACATGACTAGCAACTGTTTGAGCTCCCCTTGGACTCCAACTCACGGTCAGTCTGGTTGTCTAAGAGAAAAGCCTCTCCCACGACACAGCTGATCCCTGTGCCCCTGGGGAGTGTGGCTGGATCGTTGAGATCAACAGACACCTCACCTGTGCTTCTTACGCCTCGCCCAAGGTCCCCCAGAGGGCCAGGTGCTCTGGTTGTGATCCGAATCTCACATCAGAGATCTGTGTGCTTGCTCGGGAGCCTTCTTTGTGCTTTTCACACTGAGGGTTCTCACAGGCTTCCCACTTTCTTACAAACCTGTTTCTTGTTTTCTTTCAAGAGGTCGCATTGCCTGTGTCCTCCCAGAACCTAAGAGACAGGAGATGGCTGGCTTCAGGGGCCAGCAGCCAGGGTCTCCGTGGTCTGCGGGACCCCTGGGCTTTGGAGCAAGCCTGCTCTGAAGTTCTTACCCACAAGGGTTCGGGACCCTTGTCTCACTTTCCACTCTGGGAACATCTCCTCCTCCCTGTTTGATCCCCATCTCTCTGCTGCGGGGTTCGCTTCAGCTGCACCCGCTCCGTGTCCTCCAGTCCTGTCTTCCGGTCTCTGTCCCGGGACCCCACCTCACCCTGCATTGCATTCAGATGTGTTCTCGCCTCAGGAATCAGGAAGCCCCAAAGCCTTGGGGTTTCGTGTTTTTTTTTAATTGTGGTTATATATATATGTATCATAAAATCTACCATCTTAACCATTTTTAAGTGTACAGTACATTCACATTGTTCTGCCGCATCCCTACCATCCATCTCCAGAACTTTTTCATCTTCCCCAACTGAAACTCTGTACCCGTTACACACTGACTCCCCATTCTCCCCTCTCCTCAGTCCCTGGCAACTGCCATTCCACTCTGTCTTTTCTTCCTTCTCTTTTCTTTCTTTATTGATGTATCATAGTTGTACATATTTGGGAGGTACAGGGGATATTTTGATACATTTATACAATGTGTAATGATTAAATCAGGGTAATTGGGATGTCCATCACCTCAAACATTTTTCTTTGTGATGGGAGCATTACAATTCTTCTTTTCTAGCTATTTTGAAATATACAGTAAATTATTGTTAACATAATTTCCCTACTTTACCATCAAATACTAGAACTTATTCCTTCTATCTAACTGTACTATTGTTCCCATTAACCAAGGTCTTTTCAATCTCTCCTTCCCCCATCTCTTCCAAGCCCCTGGTAACCACAATTCTATTCTCTACCTCTGTGAGATCCACTTTTTTAGCTCCCACATAGAGCTGAGAACATGCAATATTTGTCTTTCTGTGCCTGGCTTGTTTTACTTAACATATGACCTCCATCCAGTTCCATCCATGTTGCTGCAAATGACAGGATGTCATTCTTTTTAATGGCTGAATAATATTCCATTGTGTATATAAACGATGTTTTCTTTATCCATTCATCCATTGATGGGCACTTAGGTTGATTCCATATCTTGGCTCTTCTGAGCAGTGCTGCAATAAACATGGGAGTGCAGATATCTCTTTGAGATAGTTTTCCTTTTTTTTGGATATATACCAAGCAGTAGGATTGCTGGATCACAGGGTAGTTCTATTTTTAGTTTTTTTGAGGAACCTCCATACTGTTTTCCATAATGGCTGTTACATTCCCACCAACAGTGTAGGAGCATTCTCCTTTCGCCACATCCTTGCCAGCATTTATTATTTTTTTGTCTTTTTCATGATAGCCATTCTAACTGGGGTGAGATGACATCTCATTGTGGTTTTGCTGTGCATTTCCCTGATGATTAGTGATGTTGAGCATTTTGTCATATACCTGCTGGCCATTTCTATGTTTTCTTTTGAGAAATGTCTATTCCGGCCTTTCCCCCCCCCCCCCTTTTTTTTTTTTTTTTTGAGACAGAGTCTCACTCTGTTGCCTGGGCTAGAGTGCCGTGGTGTCAGCCTGGCTCACAGCAACCTCAAACTCCTGGGCTCAAGCGATCCTCCTGCCTCAGCCTCCTGAGTAGCTGGGACTACAGGCACACACAACTGTGCCCGGCTAATTTTTTCTATTTTTAGTTGTTTGGCTAATTTCTTTCCATTTATAGTAGAGACGGGGTCTTGCTCTTGCTCATGCTGGTCTCGAACTCCTGAGCTCAAGCAATCCTCCTGTCTCGGCCTCCCGGAGTGCTAGGATTACAGGCGTGAGCCACCGCACCTGACCTTTTTGCTCATTTTTTAAAACAAATTATTTGTTTTTGTTTGTTTTTGCTATTGAGTTGTTTGAGTTCCTCATATATTCTGGTTATTAATCAGTCCCTTGTCCCTTAAACAATAACTCTCCATTCTCCCCTCTCCTCAGTCCCTGGTAACCACCATTCTACTTTCTGTCTCTGTGAATTTGACTACTCTAGATACCTTATAAGTGCTATGATACGTGGAATCATGCAATATTTGTCCTTTTGTGGCTGGCTTATTTTAATTCATATAGTATCTTTAAGGTTCATCCATGTTATAGCATGTGTCTGAATTTTCATCCTTTTTAAAACTGAATGATATTCGACTGTATGCGTGTACCACATTTTTATTATCTATTCAGCTGTCAACAGACACTTGGGTAGTTTCCACCTTTTGGCTCTTGTCAATAATGCTGCTATGAACAAGGTGTACCAATATCTGTTCAAGTCTCTGCTTTCCTCCTTTTGTCATAGAGTTCTTGTGTGCCTATTTTTTTTCTGTTGGATTAGGGCTGGAAGGCTGCTAAGCTCTATGGTGTCAGCCCCTCACTCTACACATGTGGAAACTGAGGTGCAGATGGAGAAGTGACTTGCCTAGGATCTGACCTAGCTAGCAGGGTAGCCAGGCCTCGGGCCTCTTGACCCTGCCACATGTGTCCTCCACCCTGTCCTGCTGCCTCCTACTTTGGCCCAAGCCTCAGGCCTCTAGGGCGGGATGCTGACCAGATCCTCTGCCCACTTACAACAGGGACAGGTGTTTCTGGGCCTTCCCACCCATATGGCTCCCAGCCCCACCCTTTACCTAGCCAACCTCTGGAACTTTGCATCTTTCTTCCATCAACGGAGAACAGCAGTGGGGTCTGAGTCTCCAGACACCCCTTCTTACTGCAGGGCTCTTAGGCCCAGCTCTGCAGCCTCTGTGTCCCCTGCTTCCCCAGAAAGCGCTCTGTCTTTGCAAAAAGCAAAAGCCTGGCTCTTCTGCACCCTCGGAAGCTGGGACCTTTCCACCCTGGCTTCTACCCAAACCTTGGACGCAAGTGCCGTTGTCTTCCCAAAGGGGCCTGAACCTGGCTTTTCCCCGAACACTTGAATCCACATTCTTTCTGGATATCAAGAGAAGAGAGCAGTGGAAGGGCAGGAATTTTTTCTGAACCAGGGGCTTTACCCAGTAGGCTTCTATGCTCAGCAGCCCTTAGGCCAGCTGTAGAGTGGGCACTCCCCGTGGCCCCAACTAAAAATGGGATACAAGCAGAGCTGGCCTGTCCTCCCACCCATCCTCCCCTTCCCCTGCCAGCAGTGATGTGGGAGGAATTTCCCTTTTTCCCTTTGTGAGGGAGCATGGCTGCTGGCCTGAGATTATGGAACACAGCCCTGCAGGCCTTCGCTGACCCTTTGTCCTGGCTGCATGGGCCCTGCTGCCTGAATGCTTCACTGATCTCCATGGTGCCTGGGGCAGTGCTTGCTCCCAGAAAGCTCTTCCTCACACTGAGGTCAGATCTCCCAAACCCTCTCCTGCTGTTGCTCCTTCTGCCCTCAGCAATGATAGCTATTACTAAGGACCACGACTTGACTTTTCGTTAAGGCCCTATGCTAAAGGCTTTTACAAGGATTGCTTTATCCCATCTTTGTAACAGTTTTGCTAAATTGAGATTAGTGAGATAAATTGAGATTAGTAAAGTGAGATTAGATCACTTTACAGGTGAGCACAGCTGCTCTGCAGCCAGTATACCTCAGTACTGCTGTGCTGGTTGGTAAAATAGTGAAATCCTCTGTACCACTGGAAAATTGCTGCTGCAGCTACTGCTGCCCTGTGCCCCCGGGTCCTTCCCCTGGGGACCCCAGACCTCCTGCTCCGGCACCTGTCCAGCAGCTCTCTGACTGGTCGGGCCCCTGCAGGTGAAGGAACTGAGACTCAGAGAGGTGAAATAGCCTGTTCCAGGTCACATAGCTGATTAGAGCCCTCTTCCTTCTGATCGCAAAGCCGGGGATCTTAATCCTGCTCTGTGCTCATCGTAGCCCCACTAGCCAACCTGGGAGCTGAAGGACCCACCACCAGCCACAGAGTGAGCTCAGAATCAGCCCAGGGAGGCTTGGACTTGGTGATGAAGGTGTGAGCAGAGTTCGCCTGCCCCCCACCAAGTCTCAGCACAGCCTGGGCACATTCCAAGCTTGTCAGCACCCCAGACTCCAGATGTTTTTCCTCTTTTGTTGCTGACAATCAGGTCATTTACTCCTACAGTTAATGTGGGGTTTTGCCCAAATTTCAGAACTTCATGTTGATCACTGTTAGAAGTCATGTGACCAGTTTGGTCCAAGCACACCAGCCTGACCAGTGGGTGTGAGATCTGCCCTGTCTGCCCTCGTGTTGGGTGATGCTACCTGCTCTGGGCCCCAGTGTCGCCTCTGTCAGCTTTTGCTTTGTGCTCACTCCAGGTCTGGTGACTGGGGGGTTCCTGTTCCCTTTAGGCAGAGACAGCCTCTGGATAAAGACCTTGCACCCTCCTTGCTGAGACCTGTATCCAGATGGGATATACCCTCACAGTTGTTACAAAGGATAAATGGAAAAATTCAAATTGTAAGCTCCTTGAAGAAAGGGACTGTGTCCTTCACCCACCATTGTATCCCTGAAGCCAGCTGGATCTGGCATCTGTTAGGTGCTTAATTATTATTTATTGAGCGAGGGAGGGAACAAGGCACCTTGCAAGGGGTTTGGCACACAGTAAAACTTCAGTAGATGCTGCTCTTGTGATTGCTCTCATGTGATTTATAGTATTATTTATGAGGATGACTTGGTACTTTCAAGAACAGGCCCTATCACCTATGTGGATAGGGAACACTGACCCATGCCCCTGTGTCTGAGGAGGCCCAGGAGTGAGGCTCCAGCCCCTGGAGCTTAGGGATACCACATCTTCCCCCAGTGGTGTGTGAATTGGACCCTGAGTCTTAGCTACCTGGGTGTGTTCACTAAGTCATCCGGCAAATACTTCTGAGTACCTGCTATGTACCTGGCTTTCTTTTGGGCTAAGGTTGCAGCAATTGGCAAATCAAAGCCTCTGCTCTCATAAAGCTTATGTTAGAGTGGCGCTTCGGTACAGAGCATAAAC
This sequence comes from Avahi laniger, assembly GCA_963575035.1. Lineage (NCBI taxonomy): Eukaryota > Metazoa > Chordata > Mammalia > Primates > Indriidae > Avahi > Avahi laniger. The sequence goes on from CAUYSK010013139.1 coordinate 28,291, forward strand.
AAATACATGTGGTGTCAGGTGTGTGTGAAGGAGAGTAAGGCAAGGTGAGGGGTCTTATGTGGGCTGGTCAGGGAAGGCCTTCCTGATAAGGTGATGTTGGAGCAGGGATCTAAAGGAGAAAGCTGTTCCTGTGTCTGGGAGAAGGAATCTCAGGCGCTGAGAGTATCAGGTACAAACGCCCTAAGGCAGGGGTGTGCCTGGCCTATTTGGGGAATCCAGGGAAGCCAGGGTGCAGAGCAGATGAGGGGAAGGCTAGTAGGAGAGGTCAGAGAGGTAGCTGGAGGGGACTGATCTCGTAGGGCCTTGCAGGGAAATAAGAAGCCCCTGGAGCGTTTCCAGCAAAGGAGCGACAGAGATCTGACTGATGTCTTACGAGGCTCTGTGGCTCCAGTGTGGAGAGCAGAATACAGGGGAACCAGGGCGACATTACGGAGACCAGTTAAGAGGCTCCTGATGGTGGACTAGGGCACTGGTGGAGGAGGTGGCAAGTGGGGGTAGGCCCTGGATGTGTCTGAAGGAGGCAACGACAGGAAAATGTGGAATGGGCGGGTGTTAGAGAAGAGTCTTTGACCTGTACAACTGGTAGAACAGAGTTATGTTTCTCAAGGTTAGGAAGACTGGTAAAAAGCACATTTTAGGGGGAAATCAAGAGTCTAATTTTGAACATGTTAAATCCAAGATGCCTTTCACAGTACAAGTAGTAATCAGGGCGGCAGCTGGATGTCTGAGTCTGGAGAGGAGATGTATGGGCTGGAGGTGGAAATCTTCGACTCCACGTGTAAAGTCACGAGATGAGAGAGGAGTGATTGTGTAGAGGCTGAGGGGACAGAGCAGGACCAGTCCCCGCAGTTGGAGAAGAGCCGAGTGAGAGTGGCGTCCCCCAGGCAAGTGAAGAAGGCGCTTCACAAAGGAAGGCAACATCAACCGCGTCAGATGCCGGCGAGGGCCCAGTGGGATGAGGACTGAGAAGTGCCCGTTGGATTTAGTGACATGGAGGTCACTGGGGACTTGACTGGATTGATTTTGGTGGAGTAGTCGAGAATGAAATTGTGACTAGAGTGGGTCGAAGGAAGAGTAAGGGAGAGAATGAGCGGCATGGAGACTGGTCAAGTCCAGGAGTGCGGCTGTAGAGAGGAGCAGAGAAGTGGACAGCAGCTGGAGGGAGAGGTAAGGCTGGGGGCGGGGTTTTCTCCTTGTAATTTTAAATTTTAATTTAGTTTGATTTTTTAAAATGAGAGAAATTATAGCATGTTCACATACAGATGGAAATAAACCGATAGAGAACAGGATGATGCAGGAGAAGGAGGGACAACAGCAGCAGCAGTGTCCTTGCATGGGAGGTGGGGGACAGGGGCCAGTGCCCAGCTGGAGGGGCTGGGCTTGGACAGCAGCAGGGCGAGGTCGGCCGCTGTAGCAAGAGGGCAGGTGGAGCAGGTGTTTCAAAGAAATGGAGGTAGGATGGGTTTTTTCCTCATATAATTTTTTGATTGAGATATAATTCACATGTAAAATTCACACATACAGTTCGGTGATTTTTAATGTATTCACAGAGTTGTGCAACCACAAATTGCTGATTGATTCACAAATCAGTAATCACTGGAATCACCACTATCTAATTCCTGAACGTTTTCCTCACCCCCTCAACACCCCACACTCATGAGAAGACACTCCTTACTCTCCCTCTCCTCAGTGCCTGACACCACTCATCTGCTTTCTGCCTTTATAGATTTGCCTGTTTGGGACATTTCATGTAAATGGCATCATACAACACATAGTCTTTTGTGATTTGCTTCTTTCATTTAGTACAATGTTTTCAAGGTTCATCATGTAGTATTATCAGAATTTCATTTCTTTTTATGTATGAAGGACATTCTAGTATGTACATTTTCTTTATTCATCAATTGATGGACATTTGGGTTGTCTCCACTTTTTGGCTATTATGAATAATTTTGCTGTGAACATTCCTGTGCAAATTTCTGTGTGGACATATGTTTTAAATTCTCTTGGGTTTGTGTGGGATTCCTGGGTCATATGGTAACTCTACGTTTAACATTTTGAGGAATTACCAAACTATTTTCCAAAGTGACTGCACCATCTTACATTCCCACCAGCAGCGTAGAAGGGATGGATTGATTTGAGGTGGAGGCATGTAGAGTTTATCTCCGGATGGCTCCGTTGCGGTTTCTGAGCTGAGAATGGAAGCTGGATGAAAGAGGAGGTGATGGGCAATGGTTGCCCAGGGAGCAGGGGAATGACTGGAGAAGGATGGGGTAGTGGGGGCTTGGAAGGCCCTGGAAGTTGGTGCTCAGGACTTTAAAGGGAGCCAAGCCAGAGCACAGCCATGAGTTTCTCCTCTCAGCCACATGTGGCTGCCCAGGTGCAGGTGTGGCGTGGGTAGAGAGTTTGGTGTAAGCAGGTGGGGGTGTGTGTAGAAAGCACGGCCTCCAGGCCTTCGTCCTCCATCTCCATCCTCACCTCTCCTTTGAGACCTGCTCCTCTTCACTGGCCCTGGGGACGCTGCTGCTGGCTCTCTGCTTAAACACAGGCTGGCACGAGGAGCAGAGCAAGGCTTGGACTCAGACAGGCTTGGGTTCAAATCCTGCCTCTACTGCTCATTAGCTGTATGAACCTGAGCAGGTCACTAGCTTGCCCTGCCTCAGTTTCTTGCAGTTTGTGTACTAACTCAGGGGATGGTGGACCGCATGAAAACTTTTCCCAACACCTCCTCACTCCGTTCCCTGCAGCTGTAGTAGCGCGGCCTCTAGAATGAGCATCCTCTGGGGCTGGTGGCCAGCGCTTCGTCCCCAGTGCTGTCCTGAAGTCAGCATGTTGAGGAGGTTGGGATCACTGCAAGAGGGTGTCTTCCCCATGGCCAGGGAGCAGCCAGTGCCCACTGCAGGTCTTTAGCTCCTTCCCCTTCGGAGAGTCCCAAGGGGTCCGGCTGTGAACGCCCTGGCAGCACTTTGGAGAAGTTGAAGAAAGCAACCCTTTTTCTGGGAACAGTGCATGGCAGATGCATCTAGCCTTTTTTTTGGCCTGGCATCCAGCCCTACTCAATAGATACCCTGTACCCAGAAAGGGGAGCACAAATTAAAATAAAGAGCATGCCTCACTATGTATGCCTAACTAAGTGACATTATTTTATTTGAATCTATTCCCAGGAAAGGCACCCCTCACCTAACTCTTCTGTAAAATGGGCATAATCATTCCTGCTTCCCATGGTGGGCCTGTGGATTAGAGATACTTAGAAAACTCTAGGCATGGTCCTTGGAGGCATATTATCTCTATTGTTTGATATTCCAGCACCCTTATTTCACGGTGAGGGGTGCATCATAAGAATTAAAAAGTCAGTTTTTAGGCCGTGCCCGGTGGCTCATGTCTGTAATCCTAACACTCTGGGAGGCCGAGGCAGGAGGATCGCTTGAGCTCAGGAGTTTGAGACGAGCCTGAGCAAGAGCGAGACCCCGTCTCTACTAAGAATAGAAAGAAATCAGCTGGACAACTAAAAATATATAGAAAAAATTAGCCGGGCATGGTGGCACATGCCTGTAGTCCTAGCTACTCGGAAGGCTGAGGCAGGAGGATCGCTTGAGCCCAGGAGTGTGATGTTGCTGTGAGCTAGGATGACGCCACGGTACTCTAGCCTGGGCAACAGAGTGAGACTCTGTCTCAAAAAAATAAAAAGAATTAAAAAGTCAGTTTTTAGTAATTTCCCTTAAAGCTGGAGTGGGCTGTTTTAACACGGTTATGGCATTTCCTATAGCGTGCATGTCATTTGTCTGTAGTCATTCTGCAAGTATTTTGGGGGCTCTCATTGGGTGCTGAAGCTTTTGGAGGGCCCAGGAAAATGAACATCAGGCTCCCGCCCTCTGGGGCTCCACACATGTTGGGAGCTGAGCCAGGCTGACAGATACGTACTTGGAGGAACAGATGACATGTGCAATAGGAAGGGTTCAAAGACAGAGGTCAGAGGCTGGGCCCTCTTCTGAGAGGAGGGGAGCTGGACTTCATCCCAGCTAGACGGCGACCGGGACAGCCGGCGGAAAGGAGGGGAAAGAGCATTCTAGGCGGAGGTCACAGCTTGAACAAAGGCTTGCCCAAGACACAGCCTGGCCAGTTTTAGGATGGCCAGATGGTGTGGTTATGGTTGAAGAAAAGAAACTAGACACTTGGGCCTTCGGGAAATAGAAATGCCCTCCTTCCCAGTTTGAGCACGTCCCTTCAACTCCCTGGGCCTTAATGTCTCCATCTGTACCTGGAGCTTGCGGTGACCCGCCCTCACTGCACTCTACCCAGGACACCAAGTGACACTCTGTCTCCACAAAAAAAAAAAAAAACACGGAAACTAAGGGAGTAATAATACCTTTCTTCCACAGCTTGTAGAGGACTGAGAGGGTGGCTGTGTATAAAGCCCTGGCACAGTGCTTGCTGCCAGCAGGAACACAGTGGATGGGACTACTTTCAGCCAAAGGGCTCTGTACCCTGGGCTGCAGGTACTGTCAGGGCTGCCAGACCCCATGCTGGGGTTTACCTCCCTCTGGAACCCGGGAAAAGGAGGAGGGTAGGAAAGAGAGGGAGTGAGAGAGGGGAGGAAGGGGGAGGAGGAGAGAGAGGAGGAGACAGAGGAGAAGAGGAGAGGAGGGGGAAGGAGGAGGAGGTCTTGGCATGCAGCCCTCCATGCCGGCTGGCCGCCTGCCTGACACCGCATGCCATGCCAGCATGTGGGGCTTGGCTGCTGAAATCCACAAGATCTAAGAGTGGTCCCAGGGTCTCCGCTTAAATCCAACTCTGCAGCGCTGCTGGCCTCCACCATCCCCAGGTAGGAGGGTTGGGGCAAGGTAGATGAGTGTGCACAACACTGACCCTCTCTGTCTCTAGAATCTGTTTCTCTTTTTCCTTCCTCCTGCCCCAGTCTGGCTCCCCCACCCCCGACAGAACACCTCTTCTCCGCAGTGACTAATACTTTCTGTCTCTGGAGTCCTCCTACCTTCAGGACATCAGGCCTAAGGAATGCAGACAAAATCATAATTTCTTAAAAGCACAGCTGCCCATTATCTTCAGCCTCCCCAGGAAGTCTTGGAGGCAGAACTGCCGACAGGGGGCCTGTAACCAGGCATTTCCAGGTGTGTGTGTGTGTGTGGAGGGGAGGGCTGGACGGGGGACTGACCCCCCAAGCAGACTGGGCCCAGCTCAGAACTCCCCTCCTGCTCCCTGCTTGCACCTGCCCTCCTGGGCCAAAGATTAGCTCTGTGCTGTTCCTGGGCAGATTTTGTCTCTCCAATTTTATCTACAATTATTGACATATTCAGGCTTTATATATTTTCCTGAACCAATTTTCACTTATATTTTCTTAAATCATACATTTCAAGAATTGAAAATTTATTGCTATAAACTATATAATTTTCTCTCATAATGAACTGTGTAGCTGCATCCCTAGTCATATCCCTTTTCTCATCCCAAATGCTTATTTGTTTTTTCTTTTTTTCTGTTAAGAATTGGTGAAGTTTTTTTTGTTTGTTGGTTGATTTGGTTTTTTTTTGGTCATTTGAAAGAATCAGCTTTTGATTTTTATATATCAACTACTTTCTCTCTCTTCCCCCTTTGGTAATTTCTGCTTTTATTGATTTCTTCTTTCTTTGATTTTATTTTATTTTTCCTTTTGTAACCCCTTGGTTTAAACGCTTTGTTAATTTTCAGTTTTGTTTTCTGAAATGCATTTAAAGCTGTAATTTTCCTCTGAGTACCACTTTGGCCTCAAACCAGAGGTTTTATTACTGTTCATTGTCCTTCTACTCTAAATTGTTTGTAATTTCTGCTTTGCTTTTCTCTTTAACTAGAGAGTTACAGAGCAGTGTAGCTTTTTAAATTTTCAAGTGGATAGATCCTTTTTTATACTCTTGTTTCTGTTCATTTCTGATCTTATAGGTTGAACATCCCTTATCCAAAAATCTGAAATCTGAAGTGCTCCAAAATCTGAAACTTTTTGAGCACTTACATGGTGCCACAGTGGAAAATTCCACACATAAGTACTTAACACAAACTTCATTTTGTGTGCAAAATTATTAAAAATATTAAATATTAAAAATATTGTATAAAATTACCTTCAGGCTATATATATAGGTATATATGAAACATAAATGAATTTCATGTTTAGATTTGGGTCCCATCCCCAAGATGGCTCATTATGTATGTGTAAATATTCCAAAATCTGAAAAAATTCCAAAATCTAAAACACTTCTGGTCCCAAGCATTTTGAATAAGGGATAATCAACCTGCATAGGTAAAACATAACATATGTGATTTCTACTTTTTAGAATTTGTTGAAATTTTTATTTATGGCCTAATATATGGCCAATATATTTCATGTGTTTAAAAATGCTTATTCACTGTTTGAATGTAAAGTGTGTTCTCTCTGTCCCTAAGATTAAGTTTTTAAATTGTATTATTTAATGACAGATGAGTCCTTTTGGGAAGCCATTTGTTTTATCTTTAAGACCCGTTCAAGTCTCTCATGATATTATAGGGTCTGTCAGCTCTTACTGTTTAAAAATCAGTTTGTTTGTTTGTTTGTTTGTTTATTAAGAGATAGGGTCTCACTATGTTGCCCAGGCTGAACTCCTGGCCTTAAGCGATCCTTCTGCCTCAGTCTCCCGAGCAGCTGGGACTACAGGTGTGCCACTGTGCCCTACTTACATATATTAATATATTTTTAAACAATGTTCTTAGATGCTTATGATTTATGACTTTGGCACTTCTTGACGCTTGTACCTTTTCCCACTATAAATACCCTGTCTTTGTCCTGTTTAATGAGTTGGCCTTGAATTCTGTTTTGTGGGTGCACTTCTTTTGCTTAGCATGTAACTAATGTATTCTTTTTTATCCTTCCTTTTTTACTCTTTCTGTGTCACTTTGCTTTCTAATGTATCTTTTGTAAGTAGCAGACAAATGAATTTTGTATTAAGTATCTGCTTTTAATAAGTAAATTTAACCCATTTGCATTTACTATAATTAATCAGTTAGATTTACTTTTGCCATATTATTTTATGTCTACTTTATATTATACTTGCTTATTTTTGTTAAGTTTATTTTTGCCTTTTGTTGGATTGGTTCCATTTACTTGTTCTGTTTTTCTTTCCTCTATTGATTAGTAAGTTTGGGGTTTTCTTTCTTTTTTTCTGGTAGTTATGCTATATACAGACCTGTGTATACTTATATTTTTCTATCAGCATCTGGGTTCAATCAGGATCTTTAGCTTCTTCCCAAATGAAGCAAGAACTTAAGTAGTAACTTACTTTTTCCCTCACACGTGGCTCATCAAGAGATTTTAGTTCTAAATTATCATCCATTCTCTTCAAATTATGCAACGTTTATTTAAACTTAACTGTTCCGTTTTTCTGTTTTCTTTGCTTACCACTGTATTACCACTTGTCTTTTTCATGGATTTATTTTTTACTTTGCTGGAGTACATGCAAGAATTCCTTTAGAAAGCATGGGTAGTATAATTTCTAAGACCTTCAGTGCCTGCGATGACTATTTTACCTTTCTACAAGGCCCATTTTGATTTTCAGCTCCTTATTGAGTTTTTAAAAATTTTTTTGAATGATCATATTTTTAAATATCCTAGATCACTGATTTTTGTGATAATAAAATATCCTAGATCACTGGTTTTTGGATAATATATACCTTTAAAATCTGTAAATATATTAATTACAATATTACCTTAATGTCTTCTGCTATTCAATTCAGACCTTCCCATCCCCACTTTAGCCAAATTCATGCCATTTTCATGTTTTACTGATTGCAGTTCTGGGTGGAAATTTTTTTTAGGAAAATAAGGCCACATTCCCTCTGGTTGAAGGTGCATCCCTGGGAACTACTGGGGAAACTGCCTCAGTCATCCCATGGCCCTCAGCTGGTCCTGTCTTCTTGGCCCCTTCATTTTACATCCAGATGAACCAGTTCCAGGAAGTCAGAGCTGCAAGGGCCTGAGCGTCCCGGAGCCCCACCCTCATTTCCCGCAGGAGACGGAGGCCCAGGGAAAACACAAGAATAGCCATGAGCTGCTCTTATGTCAGGGGCACATCTTGGGTTCTCACGTCTGTCACTTGTGCCTCTGAAGTGCTAAATGACTCTGGGGGATGCGCAGCACTGACAAGCTGTGGGGATGGGCCACTTCCTTGGGCACTGTCTAAGGTGCCTGCCTGGCATGGCGCGGTGGCTCATGCCTGTAATCCTAGCACTCTGGGAGGTGGAGGTGGGAGGATCACTTGAGCCCAGGAGTTCAAGACCAGCCTGAGCAAGAGTGAGGCCCCATCGCTATTAAAAATAGAAAAAATTAGCCAGGTGTGGTGGTGCGTGCCTGTAGTCCCAGGTACTTTGGAGGCTGAGGCAGGAGGATCACTTGAGCCAGCAGGTTGAGGCTGCAGTGAGCTATGATGACACCAGGGCGCTCTACTCAGGGCAGCAGAGCAGGACTCTGTCTCAGGAAGGAAAAAAAATTTAAATAAATAAATAAACGAGGCGCCTGCCTAAGGAGATACACATTCCCGGGTGTCCTCCTGTGGCTTTCCTTGCCAGCTACACACCCTGGCAACTCCCACATCTGTGCCTCTTGCCCCTCTTCTCTTCTTGTGTCTGACTTAAGTCCCCAGATGCCTGCTGGAAGTCCCGTATACATGTCTGATGGGTTCTAGGCCTGTGTCAGAAACGGAGCCCTCCAGACCCTGTTTCTCACCCAGCCTTCCCCACCTCAGTATGTGGCACCACCATCCACCAGGCGCTCAGGCCGACACCAGCATCGTTCTCGAAGCCGAGAACTGTATCGTCCTCCTAGCCCCACATTTTTCTCCAGAAAGCCCCACTCCTATTGGCTCTGTCTTAGAAAGTGGCCTGGACCTGGTCACTTCCCACAGCACCCTTGGCGCAGCTCTCCAGCGTGTCACGCCTGGATTTTTGCACTAGCCTCCTAACCGTCCCCTGCTTCCTCTCTTAGTCTGTTTTCCCAGCAACCAGAACGAACTTTTCAGGATGTTCTCCACAGTGTGCCATTCCTTTGCCAAACTCTGCAGTGGCCCCCTTCCTGCTTACACGGTGTGCCAGGCCCCGTGAGCTCCCCCCCCCCACCCCACGCCCCTCTCCCCCTCCCCCTCCGCCCTCCAGGCCTGCCCTCGCACACCTCCACCTCTGAGCCTTTGGTTTGTGGTGTTCCCTCTGCCTGGGGTGCCCTTCCGCTACGTCACGTGGCTCCCTCCCTCATTTAGTCACCGCTCAGATGTCACCTGAGAGAGGCCCTCCTTTTCTATCCAAAAAGACACCAACTTCTGCCAGCGACCCTCCAACCAGCTATGTGGTGCCAAGAAAGGTCGGTAGGGGTCGGGGAGAGTCCTGGGGGCTCTGGCAGCAGAATGCTGATCAGAGCAGCTTGCCAAGGCCAGGGGAGAAGGGGAGAGGAGGAGGAGTTGGAGGAAGGAGGCCCAGGCCGAGAAGGAGTGGGAGAGAAGAGAGAGAAGACCCCAGGTGAGGGTGGCAAGCTCACAGCAGACCCTCCTGCAGAACTTCTTTGTGCCAGTCACTGCTCGAGGGTCATTGGCTGTAACAGCTCAAAACAACCTTGGCCGTCCCTGGTCCCTGTGTTAGGAAACAGTAGTCACAGAGAAGTGAGATTGCCCATGGTCACACCACAGGAACGAGGAGCCACACTCGGCCTGGTGGTCTGGCTCCAAAATCTGTTACCACTCACTCCACTGCCTCGGGGGAGAGGGGACACGTGGGTCTGGCCAGAGAGTAGAGGGAGCTGGAGGACGGAGGGGAGCCTGCACCATGAGCCGGGGCTGGGGGGGTGCTGCAGGTTCAGACTTCCTGCCCCCAGGGGTGGGAGGGGTCAGGCCCGCACAGCTGGCTGTGAGCAGGGGGGAGCACTTTGCCTCAGTAGGAAGGAAGGTGAGTGGCAGGAGTCCAGCTGGGCTGATGGGGAAGAGCTTAGGCTGAGGTGGTCCTCCCCGCTTCTTTCTCCCCAGCACCCTGCTTCCTGCCCCACGCCCACAACAGCCCCTCCTAGGAGGTGAGTGCCCCTGGCTCCCGAGGGCCACTCCTTCCCCAAGGCCTACTTGGTATCTGTCCTGCAGGGGCTGAGGAGCTCGAGATGGGCTCCTGCCTGGGATGGCCTCTTCAGTGCTCCCCCAGGCACATCTGCACGAAAGCTCTGCAAGGTAGAGGCGGCCCCCAAGGGGCTGCAACTGTTTCATTTTATAGAGGAGGAAATGGAGCCTCAGAGTCAGGTAACTTCCATGGAATCACAGTTTGTAAGGGCTGCAGCAGGGATCTGGGGTCTGGGGACTCCCCAGAGGGGTTTTATAGCAGAGTTGATCACTGACTTCCCGAGGCTTGTCCGCAGGCTGAGAGTTTAAGGCCAGTGAGCACCGTGGGTTGAAAGTGGGGAGAAGGGTTTGGTGGGTCCACAACGAGTCAGCTACAGCCTCACACGGAGACAGCACTTGGGCAGCTGGAACCCCCCTCAGGCCCTTTACAGTTCCAGGGAGCTGGCGCTGCCCCTTGTGGGGCAGCCGGGACCGAGCCACAGTGGGGACAGCAGCAACACAGGGTCTGCAGCCATGGGGGCTCCAGGGTGGGCAGGGACAGCCCCTGAGTGGCCTCATCCCACCCTAGTTCTGGACACAGCCGGGCAGGAGGAGTTCAGCGCCATGCGGGAGCAGTACATGCGCACGGGGGACGGCTTCCTCATCGTCTACTCTGTCACCGACAAGGCCAGCTTCGAGCACGTGGACCGCTTCCACCAGCTCATCCTGCGTGTCAAGGACAGGTGAGGGCCTGGGGCAGGGCGTCCCTGCTTCTGGCTCAGAGGGGATCTGGGCTCCGTCGGTCTTCCTCTGTCTCTCTCTCTCTCAGATTCTCGGGGAGCAGGGAGGCACAGAGGGGCCGCGCTGAATTCTCTCCCTGCTAGTTCCCCCAGCGCCTCCCCTAGTTCTTTCTACAGGGCCAAACTGCGTCCAGGGCTTCAAGGGGTCCCTCCCTCCTATCTCTCCTAAACTGCCCCCTCAATCAAGGAATCACCAGTAACATCTTTGTTTTTCAAATCCAATTTAACCAAATTATATTATGTTCAAAGAAAAAGTGAATTTTCTCTCCAGTATGCATTGTAATTGGTAAATCCCATTTGACTATGAGACGATAAGCCCCTAATTAAAGGCTCATTTTTTTAGCATTATGTGGAGTAATTAAATAATCTGGAGGCTGTTTTAAACCCAACTGGTCTTGTCAGTTAATTGGATTTCAAAGAGGCAATGTCAAGAAAATGAAAGGACAAAAAAATAACAGGAAAACAGCAAGCTTTGAACAAATCCCAGTAAAGACAGAAAAATCCAGTTAACACCTATTCCAAAGGCAAAGTGTTAATGACTTTGCCAGGCAAAGGGACACACACACATATATACACATAAAGATTCAATAGATTAATGGCTTAAGCCTCTGAATATATGAATCTCAAAAGAGAAAACATAAATGCCACAGATATTGGAAAATATTCAACTTTCTTGCTAATCAAAGAAACGTAAGGAAAATAATAAACTACCATTTTTTACCTGTCAAATTACAATTTTTTACATGAAAATATCCAGTGCAGCCAAAGACGCTGCGGGACCGCTGTCTCGCCCGCTTTCGGACAGCAGTCTGCCCACGTACGTCAGTAAGAACTTTAAGATGGACTTGCCTCCCGAGCCCACTGTGCAGCTGCTGTTTGTCGGGTGCCCGCCGTGAGCCAGGCACGGCCCTGGCGCTCTTTGCGAGTCGTCGCAGAGGCCACCGCAGCCCCGCACGGTTGGTGCTTCTGAGTGACCGAGAGGAGGGAACCAGGTCTGGGGAGCCGGGCCCTGGCCAGCAGCTGCCCCTCGAGACCTCACTGCTGGCCTTCCACAGGCCCCAGGCTTTAAGCCAAGCCAGCCGGCAGCCTCCAGGCCCTTCCCGCAAGCCCTTCCCTCCCTTTGGAGAGGGGGGCAGAAGCGACTGCAGCCCGGCGACTGGGGGGCTGGGGGGCTGTGTATGCCTGAGGTGTGGCTGCCCCACCGTAACCAGATGGGTGGGGGGTGAAACCTCACAGAGCTGCTGTTCCTTTGTTTCCCAGGGAGTCATTCCCGATGATCCTTGTGGCCAACAAGGTCGATTTGATGCACTTGAGGAAAATCACCAGGGAGCAAGGAAAAGAAATGGCGACCAAACACAATGTAGGTGTGTGTGTGTGTGTTGGGGGCTCGGGGGGTGTGTAAAAGTTGATAGCCCGTCACCCCTGCAGCCCTGGTCTTCAGAAATGGACTCGGGCCTCCTGGGTAGCCATCCGGCCTGCACAGAGTGGCCTCGGAGGGCACATGTGAGGGGGGTGTATTGGAAACAAGGTAGCAGACAGAGAGAAAGCACCTTCTGTCAGTCGTTAAGGCTCTGATGTGGGGTCCGGGTGCCTTCCAGTGGCGTGGACGCTGTGCTGTTCAGCCCACCTCCTGGCCAAGGGCCACCCAGCCCCGCCCAGGCACAGCCGCTTCCTCACTGGGCCGCGCAGCGGGGTGTGCTCCTGTGCGCTCCTTGAGCCGCCACCAGTGCGCTCAGAATCGTCAGGATCAGCTGCTGCTCTCCCAGCGCCGCGCCGAGCCCGGCCTTGTGCTAGGGGAGCACCAACACCACCTCACAGCCTCTCACAGCTCCTCACAGCCACTCCTGCGGTAGGGAGCGTCCCCATTTGCCACCTGATCAACCTGAGGTGCACCCCAGGCCCCACAGCCCTTGTCAGCAGACATCTTTATTTGTTTTTCCAGTTTACTGTGATGGCCGTTTGCCCTCTGGAGGATGTTATGTCGTGTTTCTGGGCTTCCTCCTCCTCCCCAGCATTGGCACAGCATGTGGCCCTGGCCCTGGGGTCAGTTGTGCCCAAGTTCCCTCTGCCAGCCCTCTACTGCCAGTTGCCCCTCCCCTTGGCCCAGGGGGCCCACCCTGTGGGTAGAGGAGGAGGGTGCACAGGGAAGGAGTTGTGCCTGTCCCTGCCTTCTGTGTTCACTCACTTGCTCATCCAGTGGTTCCAGGCCCTGGGAAACAATACTCCCTGCCTCACGGTGCTTATTCTACTGACAGGAGAGGGACAATAAACAAAGCAAATTAGCATCCAAAGGTGATGTGTGATGGAAACAAGCCAGGGCAGGGGACAGGGAATGCCTGGTGGGAGACATGCTTTTCCAAGTAGGTGGCGAGGGGAGGCCTTGCTGGGAAAGGTCTGCTTCAGCAAGGGCTTACAGAGGCAAGGGAATAAGCCATGCAGGTATCTGGAGAAGGAAAGTTCCAGCAGGGGGAGCAGGAGGGTGAGTAGTGGGAGGCAAGGGCAGAGAGGTGGTGTGAGGCCTCCTGGGCTTTCACCGTGAGGGAGAAGGGAAACCACCGCAGGGTGCTGAGTGCAGAGTGACGGGGTCTGACCTACCATGGAACTGCTCCCTGGTGGCCGCATGGAAATAGTCTGTGGGAGCAAGGGCAAGAGCAGGGAGACCAGGCCCAGGCTGCACAGTGACCTCGGTGCAGGCTGACCGGGGCCAGTGTGGTGCTCATAAAGGAGGTGAAGAGGGGCGGGAGTCCAGCTCTGTTTCTAACAGAACCAGCAGGACTGCTCACAGATTGGATGTGGGGTGAGAGAAAGAGAATCGAGGATGAATCTAAGGTTCCGGGCATGAGCAATGTTCAGGAGACTGGAGTTCCAGTAACTGAGCAGGGAAGGACTGTCAGAGTAAGCGTGTGAGGAAGGACCAGGAGCTGCTTGGGGTCCCTTCAGTTTGAAGAGCCTGGTGGATAATCGCATGGAACAGTTAGGACAGCAGTCACTTGTACCTGTCTGCAGGTAAACATGGGACATTAGCAGCAGGTAGGTGGAGTTTAAAGCCATGAGACCCAAGGGAGCAGGTGTAGGCAGGGAAGGGGTGCCGGAATTGAGGCTGGGTGCCCTTCCGTGTCGTGGTGTGGGCAGATGAAGAGGAATCGCAAGAAGAACGAGCCAAGACATCAGTGAGGTGTGAGGACCCAAGTGGGGGATCTTGGAAGCCAAGTCGAGAAGATGCCTCAAGGAGGAGGAGTGGTCGACCAAGACGGGAGCTGCTCAGAAGTCTCCAGACGAGGCCCAGAAACTGACCCAGGTTTAGTATGGGAAGCAGGCCTTGTGGAGAGTACACGGGGTATCTGACCTCCTGAGCAGAGATAGGCCAGGGGAGCTGGAGCTGTTTTGTTTCCGTCTTGGGCTCCATGAATGACCAGTCCCACTGATCTGAGGAGGGTTTGCCAAGGGCTTTCACACACACCTTTTCAGTGTCCCTCCCAGCAGCCTTTATTTTTATTTACAAATAAAGAGAATGAGACACAGGAGGTTAAGTGACTTTTGGGGGCTCACAGCCTGTGATACTGCCCCCCGACTAGTACCCAGGTCTCCAGCCTCTCAGCCTGATGCTGCTGTAGCTAATGCTGCTGCCTCATTTGTCACTTGACCAAATGACTTTGTAAGCTACTATCAATGACACCGTGATTTTATAGCTCATAAGGTAAGTTCCTCTTTAGCTAAGAAGGTGGCTCCACCTCATGCAGGAAGATGGCATTTCCTAGCCCTTTGGTGGAGTTTAATGATACCACTGGTCATTGCAGGGTTTCCCTTAGTTTAAGTCTCGTTGCTATTGAAATCCTGGAATTCTAAGAATCCGGATAATGCACATCAGTGTTTCTTCAGTGGTAGAGGCAGGACACCTGGAGAGAAGATGGAAGGTGTCTGGAGACCTGGGGCATACTACAACTCGGGTACTTCTGAGCGATGGGGTGGGACCCCTGGAACTGGGGATTCCAGAGCTGGCAGGAGTATGGCATGTGAAGGGGCTCCAGGTAGGCCCCAGCTCCGCCTGCGGGTCCCTTCCCGCGTCCCTTATGGATGCACACAGGGCAGCCCATGATCCTGACCTCACAGGGCATCATTGGACTCTACCAGCCGCGTATCAGGGACACCTTCCATACCTGGACATGGTGTGTAGCCTGAAGAGGCTCCCAAGCTGACCTCAGCACACCCCACCTGTCCACCAGAGGCCCAGAGGGAAAATGGAAAGTGTGCCCAGTTCAAACTCTGATTCTCTGCTGGTGGCTGTTGACCTTGGGCAAGTGCTTCACTCTGAGCTCAGTCTCCCCAGCTGCGGAATGGAGAGACTCACTGACCGCAGAGGGTTAATGTGAGGATTAATGAGGTCAGGGACATTGAGACCTGGAAATCCCAACAGCCCACAGGGAGGGCAGTTTCTATTCTGTGTTATCAGAGGCTCAAATATCTCGAATGAGTATTTCGAAGGTCTGAGCTCTGCCCTTGTGTGTCTGTTGGCTGCAAGACCTGTGTGAAGCCACAGCAATGTGTGACCATCTGACTGCACACGATGACGGTGGATGGGAGATACTGACTCTGTTCTGGGCGGTGACTTACAGTGTTCTCCTCTGAAACAGCTCACTCTGTCCCTCTCCACCGTGCATTTTAAGTGTCAATCATTTTTATTTTCTTCACGGTGCTTTTCTTTCCCAAATGTATTATAATGAAAGGCATTAATTCTGTCATCAGAAAAAAGTTATGAAAAATAACACCGTTCTTCAGTCTGCTCACAGCTTACTTCCATCTATCTCATTGAGGGAGGCTTGTGCGTTTTTCCTGAACCCCCCACACGTGGGGTGTGAGCACTTCCCGCCTTTGTGCAGTCCCTGCTGTAGGAGGAGATGAGCGCTGGGGAGTGTGTCCTGGCCTCATGGAGCCTTTGTTCTCCCTTTGCCAGCCCACAGCTTGGTGTAGACATGGCCCTGGAAACTCGTCCGATGGGGTCACCTTGGTCGCGTCTCCGTATGTGCTGCTCCCTTTCAGCCGGTGGTGCTTCCTCAGCATTAACTGTGCAGACAGAAACCTTGTGTAAACATGGCCGAGCGCCCAGGCCCGCAGATACAGACCAAACAAGAGCTGTGCCGCGCAGGCTCGGCGGGGGTGGCGGCCGACACGCGTTAGCCAAGCTCACCCAGGATCAGAGTCTTGCCCGGGGCCCGGTCTCTCCTCAGCCTCGGGGCCCAGAAAGAGGGATGGAAGTCATCACGAGGTAGAGAAACAGGCCTCAGAAAGAAAACTGAATAGAATCAGAATGTGTTTGAGTTTGATCGGTGAACTAGTCTTTCGTCTTCAAATATATAAAAAGATCATTTTTATTCTATTTTTAGGGAACTATTAAATACCTCTGTGACTAAAGAGGGAATTAGAAAAGCCATTAGTAAAACTTTCCAACCTTACAGAGTGAGAAGCCACCAAAGGTGTCTTGAGGCCGTTGGGGGCCAGGGACTCTGTGTGGGGCTTTGAAAGCACCTGGGTTCCTCGGAACCTCTGAGAATTTCTAAGGGTGATGCAGGGCTTTGGAAATCTCAGTGTCACTTTGACCGAGCAAGCTTTGCCTTCCAGATTCCATACATAGAAACCAGTGCCAAGGACCCACCTCTCAATGTCGACAAAGCCTTCCACGACCTCGTCAGAGTCATTAGGTGAGTGCGGCGGCCCCCCCGAAGGGCCCCTGGCCACAGTTGCAGGGCTTGAGGAAGGCAGCTCCTGCTCTGAGGCCGTGGGCAGTTCTGGGCCTGGTTTGGGGTTTCTTGTCCTTCCCTCCATTTCTTTCCCTCGCCCTTTCCATCCCCCTCTGCCCAACCACAGACAGGTGTCAGGTGCAGTCTGCTGCACACTGCGGAGTGGCAGTGCCTTCCTGCCCGGGGCAGCGGCTCAGGCTCCCTGGCAGGCAGCTCCCTCCAGCCTGTCTGCAGTGTTCTCCCCACACCGGAGCTTTCAACACGGTACAAAGTGATCCCTTTCCTCTTCCCTGCCCTTTGACATTTCCCCTCAACAACCAAAGTTTTCATTCTGGGGCTCAAATTTCAGAGGGGTTGCACTTGCGTCCTTTCCAGACCCCACACACTGTCGGTGTCCCACGCATTGTCAGCAGTCCTAGTGAATAGCCTGGTGTGTTCCTCTGCATGGTCAGGGGCCGGACGTTGGTCCCCTCATGTGCTCATGACTGAAACAGCCTCCTGGCCGCGTCCCCTGCCACGCACCCGTCCCGTTTCCCAGTTTCAACACGCAGAGCAGCCCAAGCAGCGTTCGCAGTCACCGCGCGTTCAGTGTGCGGCCTTAAGCTGGCAACTCGGAGGGCTGCTGGTGAGGTGTGAAATCAGACCCAGGGCTCTGACAGCGTCCTTCCCTGTTGGCCACACCCAGCCCCAAACACTCTCAGCAAGTGTGTTTTCTCATCATAACGCCGCCGTCTTCACTTTATGCGCTTGCAGTTTTGCACTCTTGAGCTGACTGTCCCTGGGGCATTTGCCTCCACTGAAGATACGCTACTGCTGCGTAGCCTGTGCTGTCGCCTGGGTGTGGACCTGCAGTTCCGAGGGCAGGTTTTAGACATGGGAAAAGTTAAGAGAAGACGTGTAAAAGGGTTTTGCACTCAGTTGACCTGTCATTTTATTTAAAATATGAAATACAGAAACAGAGGCCAGAACTGTACAAAACATAAAACACAGTGTTGCTCATGGTTTACAGCATGGCATCATGTCAGTAATCCCCGTCAGTGGCATGATTTAAGTGTGTCCCTTCTTTCCCTCCCCAGTTTCACTGCTCAGGAGGTGCTCTCGGCCAGGCCCTCCTCCTGCCGGGACAGCGGCACCTCTGAGCCCTCCCCGCCCGCCACCCCTGCCGGAATGAGCCGCCTCTGCCACAGATCCGGGGGGAAGGGGCAGAGCAGAAGCAAAACCCATTCTGACTTTGTCTTTCTGTCCTTTATTGTTTCAAAAGGCAACAGATTCCAGAAAAAAGCCAGAAGAAGAAGAAGAAAACCAAATGGCGGGGAGACCGGGCCACTGGCACCCACAAACTGCAATGTGCAATCTTGTGACAGGCCTGGGGCCCGGGGCACAGTAACAGAGGCCTGGCCAGCCCCCGGGACCCTTCGCTGCCTAACTGCACTGAAACCATTTCTAACCACCACCCTTGGCACGGGACTGGCACGGGAAGGGAGAAGGGGAGGGCGGGCAGGGAACAGACAGGGTCTGGCTTTGCCCGAAGGGCTCGGCCTTTCCCATCCCTCAGAGGGACAGGGAAGCCACCCGTAAACAGAAGCAGCATTTCCAAGCCCCCGTGTGTCGATTCAATCTGATTCCTCCCTGTCTTGGTGGGTGTGTTGTTTCTTTTAACTGCGTAGTGTTGGTTTGATGTGGAGGTGTTTATCCACATACAACGTACAAAACAAGCCATGAACAAGCCTCCTTCCCTTACCCTCAGTCCACAGTGTCTGAGCTTGGGTGTATTTTGTAGACTTTTAAATTATTTTAGTGATTATTATTTTATTAAAGGGGTCTGGGCCCACTGCCTGGTGAAGCTTCAAGTTTTCAGCAGACCTCTCTGGTCATATGTCTGGAATATTGTTGTTTTTTTTAAACAGAGTTTTCCCAACAGTGCCAAAACTCAACTCCGTGTGAAAGCAGAGTGACAGAGAGGACAGAAGTTAACGGAAATGGTAGCTGGAGGGGAACAGACCCTACTCATGGCCTAGAAACTGGAGCTGAGAGAGTTGTGCTTACCCGGATGTTTTGCTGTGACTGAGGATGGCGATGTTAGAAAACAGAGTTTTATTTTGCTGAGGAGAGTGGCTGGCACAAGCCTGTCAATTCTAAAAGGGGTTTTCAATATTCTGGAAATGTATAAACTAAAGTGAGTTGATTGGCTGTGCAAAAGCGTTGATTTTTCAGACAGTGCGGGTTAAGTTCCCAGATGTCTGAGAGGGTTTCTCCAATCTGTCTCTTACTGATTTCTCACATCACCTGTGCTGCTTGGTGTCTCTCTGATACAAACACATTGACACATCAAACTAAGCTCATGTGGACACCATCCAGAAAACTCTAGTTCATGCCGAATCTTAACCAAACACGATTCAATACTGTTATCACTCAAACAGCACCAACACCTGAAGCCATTTTCCCTTTGAGTCAACAGTCTACCACCCTTGTAAGCCCAATAAATGAGCAAAAACCTTACAGTATTTGCAAACTTAGCATTAGGTTGCCTTTTTGGCAATTTTTATTAACCTGTTGGATCTTGACTATAACATGCTCAGAGGAGGAAGGGAGGTTGGGCTGATGGCGTGACTCCCATACACCTTCTGCAAGGGGACGGTCCCCCAACCCCTTGCTGAGGCCCACCTCCCTCTCTGGTGCTGCTGCTATGAGCCAAAGACTGGATTTTTTCCAGCCAGGGTTGGGGTGGAGGGGCAGCAGGAACAACAGTGGACCCCTGAGAGAAAGTCAAAAGATGAGGTGGCACAGCTAGTGACCTTATTTTCCAGATGTTATAATCAGGTCACTATGCAGACAAGAACATGGCCAGCAAGTGGCCTGGCCACTCTGGAGAAAGAATCCCGAGGAAAGCGAGTGCCCAGATGATGTCAAGACAATTAGATTAGTCTCCGGTTGTGAGATGGGCCGAGTTCCTAACTCAGCGAGGTCACCAGCACCGAGGGGCCCAGCCGAAGAGTGATTCTGCTGTAGAAGGAAACAGTTGGGACTTGTTAGTTGGAAATTGAACTTCTTATTTGTCTAATAAGAAGAAGAATTTTTAATTCCTAAAAGGAGAGATAAGAGAGAACATTCCAGATGAGGCACTTCAGAGTTTTCCAAGATCCTGTAACATTAGTAGGTATTTTAAACACTAAAAGGACGAGGCTCTAACCAACCCTACGCTCCCCTAAGCTGCGAGTGCAGCAGGCACGAGCGCAGTTCCACGGCAGCTGCGAACTGGAGGGGAGGAGGAGGAAAAGCAGGCGGGCAGCAGTGAGGATGGAGAGGCTTCGAATCGATCGTGGCGGAGTGGGACAGAAAGCCCTGCACGGGGTGGCGTCCACTGCTGGAAAACTTCCAGCAGCACCAGCACATGCCCTGCTCACTGTGGAGCTGCGTCTGCCCAGCAGCGCTGAGTGGGGGTCTTACTGGAAGCAGATCAGACAACCTGGAAGGAAGCCCTTAGCCATATAGGTAGCCAGACAGTGGGGTTCCAACCACTCTTGGCCCCTCCTGCAGAAGGGGTGCCGCATCTGTGCATCTATCCTGCCTTGGCCCAAAGCTTAACTCCACAGTTAAGCTGTGCCCAAGGGGGGACTGGTTAAGGGTTGGCCTTCTGCAGCTGTTGGGCTGACAGTGAGCTTTCTTCTCCCATGACCTCATTTTCCCCATAGGTGCGAAGGGTAAATAACACCATTTTTAGACCTGGGCCCTTGTGACAGAGGCAGTTTCAGGGAGGCCAGAGTAGAGTGTACCCTGGAGCATCTTCTCCATCATCACCGAGGAGGGTCAGTCTGGGGAACCTGGTTGGCCATGCAACACCATGACCAAGGAGCCCACTGGGACTTGTGGCTGTGTTGACATTGTCATGTTCCCACTGGTTTTCCACAGAATAGTGCTACCTTCAGGTCCCCTGGAGCACACTCTTCCTGAAATCCCCTCACCCTATGTCTTTGCCATTGTGTGCTCTCAGATTTCCTTCACTGTTCTGAAAGCCTCCTTAGAGGCCTGCTTTTCTCTCCAGAGGTCATCCTAGCCATCCTCCCTGTCCCCACAGCCTGGGGCTATGGCCGCTTGCTTCCCAGGCACCTTGCTACACGGGATGCTTGGAGAGTTTCTCTTCACACTTTGCCCACCGCCTTCTCATGGCGCTTGCTTCACAGAGGGCCCGGTTGGCATAGTGGGGCCTATCTCCCTTTACCAGGAGATGTGACCCACTGACATGTGGCAACTCTAACCCAAATGCCCCTTAGACGTGTTACAGCAAATCTAGAGCCATAAATAGGTTTCCTCCCTTTGGCAGCCCATTGGGTTTGCTTAGAATGAAAGATTTTGGATTTACTTAGAATGAAAGATACTTGAATTATTGGGCGCCTGTGAGTGCCCAGCTTGTTTCACAGTGTTAACAGGTGGCCATTGTCATGAAATGAGAGTGATCCCTGAAGATCTCAATGATGCTTGAGCCTTTTATGTAACTTTTTATTAAGTCTTTGTGTATCTCGACTCATTAATAAAGAAAAGAAATGAAATACTTGTCTGTCTTATTCCTCTTATTCAAATATTCCTAAAGTTTTGCTGACAACATTGTAAGCTGTCAGTGTTTGCCCAGAACACCCATCTATTATGGAGCATGACCTTGGGCCTTGCCAAACCTAAAGTAAGGAAGAGACCACTGGTCTCCTTCCTGCACGGAGCCAGAGGATGATGGCAGGTTAGCACAGCATTTTTCTTTTCTTTTTTCTTTTCTTTTTTTTTTTTTTTTGAGAAAGAGTCTCACCGTGTTGCCCAGGCTAGAGTGCCGTGGCGTCAGCCTAACCTCACAGCAACCTCAAACTCCTGGGCTCAAGCGATCCTAATGCCTCAGCCTCCCGAGTAGGTGGGACTACAGGCATGCGCTACCATGCCCAGCTAATTTTTTCTATATATTTTTAGTCGTCCAATTAATTTCTTTCTATTTTTTTTAGTAGAGACGGGGTCTCTTGCTCAGGCTGGTTTCGAACTCCTGAGCTCAAACAATCCGCCCGCCTCAGCCTCCCAGAGAGCTAGGATTACAGACGTGAGCCACCGCGCCCGGCCTTTTCTTTTTTTTTTTTTTAAGACAAGGTCTCACTATCTTGCCCAGACTGGACTCAAACTCCTGGACTCAAGTGATCCTCCCACCTCAGCCTCCCGAGTAGCTGGGATTACAGGCATGTGCCACCATGCCCAGCTTTAGCACAACATTTAGGGGCAGCAGCCTCTTGATGCTGGGCAGATATGGATTCCAGTTCTGCCACCAACCTTTATATGCCTTTGAGCAAAAGACCTGCTTTAGTTTTCAGCTGCTCTGCCTGTGAACAGGACAATTGTACGCACCTCCTAAGTAGCTCGAGGATGGAAGCTAAATAGGCGTGTGGTGAGGAGGCCAGAAATGCTGTGCTTTGTACAGGACACCTGTTGGATTATCTGCCTGACGTTCCTCTTCACAGAAACTAAACCCCTGCCTCCACCCACAGGGTTATAGTCGTTTGTACAATGTGATTTCATTTCTTTGTTGATGGAATCCAATTGGTACTTGACCAAGCTGAACTGTCCGGGATTCCTTTTCCAGGGAATAAAAGCCAAATCCCTCCCTTGGTACCTCTTTGGGCAAGTCTAGCTGAAACGTAAACTTGGGGGCTGGAGGATGATTCTCATGCCCTCTGGGCTGGGGGCAGAGAAGCTGGGACTGCAGACTGGAGGGGAGAGGGGCGATGTGCTGCGTGGCTCAGGTCTGGCTGCCCATCCATCCATTCATTCCACAAGTATGTACCGGGCCCCGCCATCCGCCAGGCAGTGGGCTGAGTGCTAGCTGGATGGTGGTGAACAGGGCCAGGGGTCTTCTGATAGTCAGTTTTTTCTTTCCTAGTCCTATGTTAGTTTCCTGTGGCTGTTGTAACAAATTACCACAAACTTAGTGGCTTAAAGCGGAAATGCATTCTCTCACAGTTCTAGAGACCAGAAGTCCAAACTCAGTATCACTGGGATGAAATCAAGGTGTCGGCAGGGCTGCACGCCCTCTGGAGACTCTAGGGGAGAAGCTGCTCCTGGCTCGTCCCGGCTTCTGGCATTCCTTGGCTTGTGGCCCCATCACCCCGATCTTCAAGGCCAGTATCTTCAAGTCTCTCAATTTTCCATGCTCACATTGCCTTCTCCGTGAGTGTCAAATCTCCCTCACTCTCAGCTGATGCTTCCTCCGTCACTGAGGAAGTTGAAGGCAGCTGGGCAGGATTTCCAGACTCCTCCCTCCACCTTCACCCACTCACCTGCTTGGTTGTTACGGAGGAAGCCTCCGCGCTCCTGGCTAAAGCAAGCCCTTCCCCTGCAGCCCAGAACACACCAGGACATTCGTGGGGCACTTCACCCCTCTTCTGAACATCAGTTTTTGCTCTACTGGATTTTTCTCAGCTTAAACAAGAACAAAACCTTTTTTTGTTTTGGCAGAGGCACTTCCTCCGCCAGACACCACTTGCTTCTTTGCTCTTTTCAGGCAACTGTCTCTAATGAGTAATCTGTACTCACTGTCATGAATTCCTCTCATTCCTTTCTCTTTAAACTGCTCCAAATGAGTGTTCACTTGCACTCTGCCACCACCACAGTTCCCAAAGTCACCACTGGCCTCCATCTGGCTAAATTCAGTGTCTGGTCCTCAGTCTTCTCATACTTGACCTCCCTGCAGCATTGACACAACCACTCCCTCTTCCTCGTTAAACTTCCTTCCATTGGCTTCTAGGATGCTGCTGCCTCTTGGCTTTCCTCCTTCACTGGTCACTCTTAGTTTCCTTTGCTGGCTCCTCTAACACTCAATTTGTTAACTCTGGAGCACCTGAGAGCCCCTCTCTGCCCAAACACTTCCTTGATGATCTCACCCAGACTTGTGCTGATGGCTCCCACTCGCGTATCTCCAGCTTGAAACTCTCCCAAACCCCACTCATATGGCCAACCACCGACTTGATGTCTCCACTTGGATGTCTCAGGGCCGGGCGCGGTGGCTCAGACCTGTAATCCTAGCACTCTGGGAAGCCGAGGTGGGCGGATTGTTTGAGCTCAGGAGTTCGAAACCAGCCTGAGCAAGAGCGAGACCCCATCTCTACTAAAAATGGAAAGAAATTAATCGAATAACTAAAAATATATAGAAAAAAAAATTAGCCGGGCATGGTGGTGCATGCCTGTAGTCCCAACTACTCGGGAGGCTGAGGCGGAAGGATCGCTTGAGCCCAGGAGTTTGAGGTTGCTGTGAGCTAGGCTGACGCCACGGCACTCTAGCCCGGGCAACAGAGAGAGATTCTGTCTCAAAAAAAAAAAAAAAGTTAATACGGCTGAAACAGAATTCCTGATTTACACCCTCCCACGCCTGCTCTATCCCTAGCCTTCCCCAGCTCAGTTAATGGCAACGCGATGCTTCCTGTTACTCGTGCCCAAAGCCTTGTCCTTCATGCCTCTTGTTCTCTTGGATCTCACGTTCAATCTGCCAGCAAATCCTGACTCCACCTGCTAACTATATCCAGAATCTGCCCAGTTCTCACCACCGCCACGGCTCACATTCAAGCTGCCGTCATTCATGCCTGCTGTTCATTCTCCATACAGCAACCAGAGACTTTGGGGTAAAATGGAAGTCAAAGTATGTCTCTGCTCTGCTCAAACCCCCCACCCCAATGGCTCCCCCATCTCACTTTTAAGATGTGTCAGTGGACTGAACTCCTAGTAACGCGAGTTCATTAGCCACAAGGAAAGCGCTGTCAAATATTCCAGTTCCTTCAAGCAACACACTCACTGAGCTCTGAGCCCCCCATCAGGGCTACGAACATTAAAATCAGTCACTGTGTCTCAGGGGTTCACAGGCCAATGGGGATGAGGAGCTGTGGTGACCTGAGCATTAAGAGGAATCCCTTGACCCGGGGGAGCTGAAACAGGGGCTCTCATAAATCTCCATCTCTCATAAACCTTGTACTCAGCAGATGAGAAGGTTGCTCACTGACTGAACATTTAGTCATATTTGGGGCCTACTAATTGCATCACTCTTGAAGATTAAAGGTTTCACTTTCTAAAGCGTGCCCAGGTTCCTAGTTCAAGACCAGGACTACTTTAAATAAAGTCCACCTCCATCTCCGCACGCTTCTGAAGAGGCTGTGGATAGAGCTCCCAGGTGTCAGAGATGTCAGCATTGTCATCTCCCTGGAGCTGGCTGGAAATGCAGACTGTCAGGCCCTATTCTGAACTTCCGAATCAGAATCTGCAATTTAACAAGATTTTTAGGTGATTCATGTGCACAATAAAGTTTAAGTGGCCACTGCCCCAGAACATCCAGCTCCGCATGGAAACGAATCCGCGTGGACTCAGTGTGCCTCAGGACCCAGTTCAACTTCATCCGAGCAGAGGAAGCCTCATCTGCATTCATTTAACGGAGAGTTCCCTCCTCTGCCTTTAACAGCTGCAACATTCTGCTTAGGGAGGAGGTGGGGAGCTCCAAAGTATCCTCCCACGGTCAGCACGTGCTTCCTTTAATTATGGGAAGTTTTTACACAAAGGAAAGTGGGCTCCCAATTTGCTTCTCAAACGCTTGCATTTTTCTTAAAATGTGTACAACTGTGTTAAATGTAAAGAACAAGAGCAATCTAACAATCTGAGCTGAGAACTAGAGGCTGCGTTCGTCAAGCACTC
This sequence comes from Avahi laniger, assembly GCA_963575035.1. Classification (NCBI taxonomy): domain Eukaryota; kingdom Metazoa; phylum Chordata; class Mammalia; order Primates; family Indriidae; genus Avahi; species Avahi laniger. Next base: position 53,599 of record CAUYSK010013139.1, read on the forward strand.
TAAAGGGTGGGATATTCTCTGAAAGCTGGACATACTTTCATTCCCCAGGATTTTCACTTTGCCAGCTGCTGGGCTCCAACATCACACCAAATAGCTCATTACCATGCTAATGTGAACATTTAAACATAAAATGGAAAGCTGAGTTTGAGCAAAGAACTGACAGATGCTTTCAGTGAAATGTACATCCTGGCAATTATGGAGTAAACCATTAACTCTGACTCAGTCCAGCCTTCTAGTCAGTCATGAGACCTGCACCTGGGCTGATGAGCAAAGGTAAGGTCACTGGACAAGTGGTTCTCGAAGCGTGTCCCCCCAGACCAGCAGCTCCTGTGTCGCTGGAGAATTTGTTAGAAATGCAAGTCGTCTGGCTCCACCTACTGAACCAGAAGTTCTGAGGCAAGGCCCAGCAACCTGTGTTGACTAAACCCTCCAGGAGATTCTGATGCTCCCTAAAGTTTGAGAACCACTGAGTTATAATAGATAAATTTGGGTAAAAATAAAAGTTCCTACCGCAGGAAGGTAAATAGCAGCTTGGTTTGATCTCATATGCAAGACAGCTGCTGGCTCTCTGGTCGAAGTTGCCCAGGTCCTTCCTCTTTCCTTCCTGTGTCTGATTAATGAGGGTCCCTCAAGGCCCGGGTCCCAGGGACCTCAGTACAGGGGTTGTTAACCTTGGCTCCATGGGGTTATAGGTAGGGTGGCTGACAACCCTGAAACACATGCAAAATCGTGTATATACATGCATTCTTCTGGGGAGAAAATCATGTTTTATCAGATTCTCACTGTATCACTGAGTGTTCCCAGCATGAAAATTAACTAGCTTCTTTAACTTTTTCTTACTGCAGGCCCTTCTGGTAGTTTCACAGCCGCAGAGAGCGAAAGGAGCATAGATCCATCTACTCCACAATGTCTAAGAAATTCTAAATTGTTCACTTGCTGGACACATCCCTGAACTTGCTCCCATAACATCCTGAGGGAAGGGAGGTGTCTGGGCTGCTCTCTTCTCTCAGTTCCCCGCACGCAGCCAAGTGTGTGGCCCACATGTGACTCACCCACCTCCTCCCCCACTGTGGTTAACACCACTTGCCTCTCTGGCCCTCAGCACCCTGGTCCAGAGTTGGCAGAGGAGCAGAGGAAATTTGGGGTGCCATGACAGCTCCAGGACTATCTGGCAATCCATCGCTGGGGTGGGAGCCCGGCTGGGCAATGGGAGCAGAGGAGAGATGTAAGGGATGTGGAAGAAGCCCTTGAAGTCAAAGGCCATCAACTTGAATTCCAATTCATAACCACCTAGACCAGGGTTTCAAAACTCGGGCTGTGAAATAGAACCACCCCAGGAACTCGGAAAATAATCCTGCTGCCCAGACAGTACCTTCAGAGTCTGGTATGATTGGCCTGGGTTGGGGCCCAGGCATCAAGATGCTTTAAAGCTCTCCGGGTGATTTGATGTGCAGCCACAGCTGGAGACCGCTAGCCAGGCTGCATTTGATTCTTGTCCTTTGACTACTGGGCTTTTCAGTAATCATTGGTTAATTAAAAAATAGTTGCCTGGGCCGGGTGCGGTGGCTCGCACCTGTATTCCCAGCACTCTGGGAGGCCGAGGCGGGAAGATTGCTTGACCTCAGGAATTCCAGACCAGCAATGGCAAGACGCTGTCTCTACTAAAAAAAAAAAACATAGAAAAAATTAGCTGGGCATCATGGCACATGCCTGTAGTCCCAGCTACTCTGGAGGCTGAGATGGCCAACATCAGCCCCCCAGTGAGTTAAATACACATCTCTTGGATTCTCTCCCTCTTGTTTGTTTCCTTTAGCCATAATTCTGTAATCTCATCCTAGTGTGAAATATGGTTTCAACTATTAAAAGGATGACCAAAGCTTCCAGTTTGCTCAGAGCTGAGGAGTTTCCTAGGATGCTAGACTCTCATGGCTAAATCTGGTACAGTCCCAGGCAAACCAGGACCATTGCTCACCCTACTGGTAAGAATAAAATGTTCACCTTGTTCTGTAATAATGGTACTATAACAATAAATTAGCTGGTGGTCCCCAATCTTTAGCAACCATCACAGTCACCTGGGCAGCTAGTTAAAACACAGGCTTTTAGGATTTAGCAGTTCTGGTGTGGGGCCTGAGAATTTGCATTTCTAACAAGTTTCCAGGTGATGTGATATTGCTGGTCTGGGACCACATTTTGAGAACCCTGAATTAGCTAATCTACATTACACATTCAGCAGAAGGCTTGGCACACAGTAAATGCACAAGGAATGCAAGTTATCAGCTAACGTTTTGTTGAGCACTCACTGTAAGCCAGACCCTGTGCTAGTTCTACATATTATCCCATCGAATCCTCATGATGACCCTGTGAGGTAGGTGATATGATGCTTGTTTTACAGAAGGGGAAACTGAGGTCTAGGGACAGCTGGAAGTGGCTGAGCCTGAACATGCCTCCAGTTCTGACTCTGACGCCTGAGCTCCATTCACCCACCTCCCAACCCCTGCTACCCAGAGGACTGAGCTAGTCCCAGTTAGCTGCCCCATCCTTTTTAAATTTTAACCTTATTTGAGGAAAATCTTTCTATGCATCTCCCACATCTCCGCCTTCTCTCAAGTGGGCTGAGTGCAGATCGACTTCCCCTGGATGACTCAGCAGCATCTGAACCTCCATGACGGTCATTTTCCAGAGACTCTCCTCCAGGGCCAGCCCTTGCTGTGGTCTTGAACACCACCTCCAGTTCTGTGCCCTGCTGCCTTGCCCTCGCCTCCATCTGAGAAAGTCCCGGCCAGGACAACCCAGCAGTTAGCACAGCAGGTGAGACCTAGGAGGTCTCCAGCGTGAGCACAGTCCAGGGACCTCTGGCCTGCAGCCCAGGAGGACACCCACAGCCCTGGGCTGTGACCCGGCCCTGCTCCCTTGGAAGGAGCCTGCAGGCTGAGGCTGCCGCAGATGGATCCCTCCATGCGAGGCACTGCAACTGTTTTTCTTGTTAATATAGTAATTTCTCCCTTCTACCCCCCAAATAAATCCAAACTTTTGGTTCCCTCTTTGTGGTTGGCATTGCTGAGGTTTCTGGTATTACTGGTGCACAGCGGCTGTGTGGGGTGCGTTAAGCACACAGGCTGCCTAGATCTAGCCCAGCTATGCTGCTGACTGACAGCTTCGGGCAAGTTGTCCAAACCCTCCATGCCTTGATTTCCTCATTTGTCAAACTGGGCACTGATCACAGTACTTACCTCTTAGGGCTACTGAACTATTGTCAGATTTGAATTAAATACAGTCATGTACCAAATAACATTTTGGTCAATGACAGACTACATATACGAAGGTGGTTCCATTAGATTATAATCTTTACTGTACCTTTTCTGTATTCATCTATATATGGATACACAGATACTTACTATTGTGTTACCGTTGTCTACAGTATCTAGTACAGTAACATGCTGTGCAGGTTTGTAGCCTGGGAGCAGCTTAGGTGTATAGGAGGCCACACTATCCAGGTTTGCGTAAGTACACTCTGCGATGTTTGCACAATGATGAAATCGCCTAACGACACATTTCTCAGCACATATATCCATTGTTAAGCAATGCATGACTGTATATACGTTCAGAATAGTGGCTGGCACATAGAAACTCTATTTAAATGTTAGCCAGGATCCCAGAATCAAATCAATAAATATTTCTGTAGTGCCTACTAGTAAGTAGAGCCACCATTTATTGAAACTTAGCATGTACCAGTCATTGTGCTTGGAATGGGTCACCTCATTTAAGGCTTGGAGGGGCTAGGTGACTTGCCCAAGCACACCTCCCCTTAGTAAGAGGGGTGCTCGGCTCCCAGTCCAGGCTGACCTGTCCAGCAGGACTCCCTCTGCCTCTTGTGGGGCAGGCCCTGGGCTGGGCATTCAGCAAGGAGTCTTGGCCTCCCCCTCAGCCTCTGACCACACCCCTACCTGCCCTCCCACCTCTCCTCTGCCTGCCTCCCCTGCCCCTCTCCAGATGCTGCTTACCCAAAAACCAGCTTCCTGTTGCCCTCACCTCTCCTGTGTCCCAGGGCTACTCTGAGCTCTGCTCTTGCCCAGCTCCCCTTGCCAATCAAAACAGATTCAGCCCTTATAGGAAGCAATTTGGCATCCAGTATCAGGAGGCTTAAGATCCTCTATCCTGGGTGGGATGTGGTGGCTCACACATCTAATTCTAGTACTTTGGTAGATTGAGACAGGAAGATTGCTTGAGGCCAGAAGTTTGAGACCAGCCTGGACACATGGCAAGACCCCATCTCTACATAAAAATTTAAAAAATAAGCTGGGCATGGTGGCACAAGCCTATAGTCCCAGCTGCTTAGGAGAATTCACTTGAGCCTAGGAGTTCAAGGTTGCAGTGAGCTATGATTGTGCCACCACACTCCAGCCCAGGTGACAGAGTGAGACCCTGTCTCTAAAACAACAAAAAAACCTCACAACAACAACAAAAATAATCTTCTGTCCTGAAAATACCACTCCTAGGACCCTCTCCTAAAGAAATAATCAAAGATGCAAAGAATGTTGAACAAAGATGATCTTCACTTGATAAGATACAAAATTTTAAATGAACAATAATTGAGGAATGATTAAATAAATAACGCTGTATCCAGAGAATGAAGGATTGTGCAGCTAACATGTGACAGCAGAAGAAATGTTTGTGTCCTGCACTTTCACCACCGCTGAATGTTAGCATCTTTTTTGAAATCTTTGCTTAGCGGAAATGTGAAAAAAATGGCATCCAGTTTCTATTTTATTTTCATTTCTTTGATTGGATTTTTTAAGGCTTCTCAATTTTTATTCCTTATAAATTGCCTGTTTATGCCCTTTCTTCAATTTTCTGTTGAAGATTTCATTTTTCTTATTTATTGGTTTTTATGTATTCAGTTTATTGAACGCTTATATGTCATATGTATTGCGAGATTTTTTCCTAGAATATAATTTCTTTTTTCATTGTATTAATGATTTCTTTTCACACTATAGATGTTAGGTTTATTCCAGGTGGGAACCCAAAAAGTATGTATAGGACAGAATGTGGTTAATGCAAAACTTAGGCTTGTAACACAATAGCCGCAGGAGTCTGGGGTGTCCCTGGACTTTGTAAATCTGGCAGACGGCTATAGCCAGCATTCCCTCCCCCTCCCTCCCTGACAGAGACCAGGCTATCCCTCCCTAGCTCTCCTGATAAAGATGCCAGAACAGAAGGATGCATGCGACTGGGGCAAAGGGGTCGTAGGAGTTGGTGGTTTGAAGAAGAATTTACTGCAAACAGCTGTTCTGCCCACCGTCCTCTGCTGCACGTAGCAGGAAGCAACTCTTCACCTGCCAGTGTGGCCCAGAAACAAAGAACTGAACGGGGCTGGTGGGAGGGGGTCGGCTGGCCCCGTTTATAAAAACCCTCACTAAACCCCCTTATCTGCTGACTCTTTTCTAGGACTCAGCCCCCCCACCCCCACCCGGGTGAATAAACCAGCCATGTTGCTCTCACACAGCCTGTGTGTGACATGTGTCCTTTGGGTCATTCATTCACCCTTTCAATAAACATTTTAAATTTTAAATGTTCAAAGCTATCATTTTCTCCTGGTTTTTGTCTTCAGTGCAGTGCTAACAGGGTCCTTTGTCATCCAAATGGTATAATATTTTTTAATACATTTATGGTTACACGTCTTTTACAGATGACTTCCTATCCATATAATAAGGGAATGGAATTTTCCATACCTCATCCCATCACATTGAAGATTAAATGAACTAATTTATGGAAAACTTTAGAAACAATAACTGGCATATAGTAGGTTCTCTGCTGTTGTTAGCTGTTATTAATTTAAACTTTAATTCATTGCAAATTTATTCTGGAGTTAGGTGTAAAGTAGCTTTGTGTTACTTCAGTTGTCCCAACACCGTTTATTCAATAACATATCCTGTCCTCAACATGAAGCCTGTAGCTGGAATGCAATCTTTTTGCTGACCCCAACCCCGGGGGGAGCTCCCTCAGAGCTCTGTGCTGAGAGTGAGCTTATTGCAAACTTCCTCGCTCATCCTCTCGCCAGCACTCTCCCGATGCCAAGTTCACCACGCGTTTCCTAAGGCTGGGATGCAGAGCCGAGACACGCTCAGCCTGACTGCTCTCTTCTTGCCCAGCCCAGGTTCAGGGTGTCAAAGTCAACATTAAAAGGTAGAGACAAATCTCTAAGTTTAATGTTTAATTTGGGAAGCAAAAATTGCAATGTGGGGCATATATATATTTCTGTCCAAAGAACAAAGAAAGTGTTAGGGTGGAAAACTTAGTAGGTACTCACACCGTGGGTGGAGAAAAATTTCTCACACAGAGATTAGGATATAAAAGTGTAAAATTTATTTTATCATTTTAGAAGGGGAGAGACAGAGTGAGAGAGTGGGAGAGAGAAAAGGGACATTAAAGGAAAAAGAGAGGGCAGTCAAGTGGTGAGATGGAGAAAGAGGGATTGCGTTGCACCCAGGTCATCGGAAGGCAGGTGCATGCCCAAGGCCAAGTAGCTTGTTGTTTTTATGGGGACAAAGAGAAACGGAAAAAAAAATAGACATTGTTGTCAGTTGATAACAGAAGCAGCTGTAAGACTTCAGGTTGTCTGTCTTTTCTGTTTTGTTTGTTTGTTTGTTTTTTGTCCCTGGACTTAGTTATCTTTGAAATGTGGTCAGGCTTCTCCGCTGGGGATGTGATCTCGCCCCTGACATATGGTTTTGGGCAGGAAACTGAGGCCTGGAGTTTGCACCCCTGGTGTCCTTGGGAACTCCTTAAGGCTATAAACCAAAGTAAAAGGCAGTGAGTTGGAAAATGTGAAGAGAAAGATCTGCATCTCTGTCTCTCAGTTTGGCTCTTTTTAGATGTTGTGAAAATGCAACCCTGCAGGGTGTCTGTCAGCTAGGGAGAGAGGGCAGAGAGCTTTTTTGTTGTTATTTTGTTAGCAAGATTGACCATCCTTTCAGGAAGGTTGGGGGTTTTATGAAAAGGAAAAATGTTATGTGTTGCTCTTTAAGAAAGTCGGTTGGCACTAGCAGGTTGGGGAGCTGGCAGGCTCAGATTGGTGAGTGAGGGCCGTGGGTAAAACTAGTCTTAGAGCAGAAGCAGGTTGTTTTAGTAGCCATTAGGTAAAACCGGTTTCAGGTTACAACCAACAGGCAGTTTCAGCAGCCAGATTTGTAGAGAATTACATTCTTGGAGCAACGTTATGTGCCCGCAGTGCTTCCCCACCCCCGCCCCAGCCCCCCAACACTGTCTTAGTTGGGTAAGACAGGAATGACCCAATCAGTATGATAACTCTTACACGGGTCTCACAGCTTCAGTCCTACAAACCCTGCCTCTTTCCCTTCACCTAGGTGGCTGGGGCCAGTGAGATCCCATTTTCTCTGAGCCTCCCCCGCAGCCCACTGAGTCCGCTTGGCCGAGGTCACCAGTGGCCCTCCTCCCAGGCCGGTGTGCCAGGTAAGAGCCAAGGGGGGACAGTCCCTCCGTCCAGCACTGGGTGGTGGCGAGGGGTGGGGTGCTTCTCTCCCTCGGAGGGGACACTCAGCCGGGCTTTCTGCCCACCAGAAGTTCCTGGGTCTGCGGCAGGGCCAAACTTCCTTGGTCTGAAGCTCAAACAGTGTTAATTCCTCTCTTGTCGTAACATTCACCTCTGCATGGCGATTCTTCAGAAGTAGCACACATTTTTTTCTGGAGGCATGGTATCAAAGGTTAGGGAAGGAGATGGGATTCATTGATGGACAAGCCTCTTTTTGTCAGGCAAAGAACTGAAATGCCACTTTTTGAGAGCTCATTCTGTGCTGGGCAGGGCCAGGGGCACTGTGGACATGGCATTTGTGTGAAAGGCGCCTCCTGGTCTTCATGGCCGCCAAGGCATGTGTCAAGAGCTTTTACTGTGTTAATTCTCACTGCATCCCATGAGAGAGGAGACCTCTCTCAGACAAGGAACTGAGCTTCCGAGAGATAAGTAACTCTCCCAAGGTCTCACAGGCCTGAGCAGCAAAGCCGGGACTCAGACCTAAGTATGACTGACTCCGTTCCGTGATAACCCCACACTAGGATCAGAGCACGTTTCCTCATTAATTAGGTGGCCTTGGGCAAGTTATTTCAACTCTGTGGGCCTGGGATCTCTCTTCTGAAAAACAGAAATCACATGAGTACTTAGCTCTAGGGTTGCTGGGAGGGTGAAAGGAATTAATGCATTCAAAGAGCTTAAACTAGTAGCTGGCATACACATAGAAAGCTCTCAATACTTCATATTTGCTATTTTTAGCATTACGAGATTATAATTGTAGCAGCAGTTGCAGTTGATATGCTCCCTATTTGAGGGTGCCCTGGCCAGCCCTAGAACACCTGGGAAGCTGGACCAATGCCCCTCTTGTCCTCCAAATGGCGCCATTGCAGAGCGGACGGGTCACTTTCCAACTGCATCCTTACTCACTGTTTGTAGGGAAGCCCTCCAGTTCCCACAGAGGCCTGGCAGAGAAACAGTGCCTCCTTCGAAAGGGGGCTATCAAAGGTCAGACCCCTCCACCCACCTGCTCCTGCTCTCTCCCCTGCCCTCTAGGACTTCTTGCCCTCTGGAGCTGCTTGTACCCAGATGTATGTATACATTAGGGACCCAGTGTCCGGGCCATAGCAAGTTCAGCATTTGTATTTGTCAAATGCTTTACACAGGGCCAGGCCAAGGAACCTTCTCAGGAACTGTTTGATGAACGCTCTGGGTCTAAAGTTTCCCTTCTGGACGCTTTGTGTGGAAATCCAAGCCCAGCCCCCTCACGGTTGAACTCCAGTTCTTTCTAGGGACTGATTGCTCCATGTGCTTGGAGATTTCCAGGTAGGCACAAGGAATGTGGGCTACCCAAGGACTGTGAGAAAGGCTCTCTTGGCTCTGTTCTCATAGAGCTGCACATACATGCACAGACCTACCACCACCTCTACCTTGGGAGACCCCAAGGCCCTGGCCTCTGGCCTGTTCACTCTGCACCCAGCATTTCAGTGTTGTGTGAGGTCCACCTGCCTCAGATCACAGATGGAGCTTATGAAAAGGGTGGATTCCAAAGCCTCACCTTGGGGCAGTGGTCCTCAAAGTGTAGTCCCAGGACAAGGGCAACATGTCTCCTGGGGACTTGTAAGAAACGCAAATTCTCCCCACTCCAGACCCACTGAATCAGAAACGCCAGGGTGCCCCAGCAGGCTGTGCGTTAATAAGCCCTCTAGGTGATGCTGCTTTATGGGGAAGTTTGAGGCCCACTGGCCTGCGCTCTGCCCCTCTGCTGTGGCTGCAGGGTCCGTCACCGCAGATGGTGCCAAATCTCTCCCTCCAGTACTCCAGCAAGGCCAACACATCATCCCCAAGGAGAGTGTGGTTGGTGGATGGTACAGTGCACCACTGGAGATGGTTGCAGTACGTATTTTCCCATATGATGGTGCCCAAAGCTATTGTGGTTTCAGGTTTTGGAGGTTTGTTTGTTTGTTCGTTTGTTTTTTAAGAGATAGAGTCTCACTCCAGGATGGAGTGCTGAAGTACAGTGGCATGATCATAGCTCACTGCAACCTCAGACTCTTGGGCTAAAGTGATCCTCCTGCCTCAGCCTCCTGAGTAGCTAAGACTACAGACACACAACACCAGTCAGCTGATTTATCTATTTTTTGGTAGAGATGGGATCTATGTCACCCAGGCTGGTCTCAAACTCCTGGCCTCAAGTGATCCTCCCATCTCAACCTCCCAAGTGCTGTAATTATAGACATGAACCATTGCACCCAGACTGGTTTTAATGTTTAATCTTGATGTAAATGTGTAATGTTTTCATTTTAGTTGCTTAGTAAATAGAACCCTGACTTGTGACAGCCAACTCCAAAAATTATCAGATTACATACTCTATCTTATATCCGACAGCTGTAATATTTTTTTCTCCTCTGAGGCAGGAGGAAGCTACACTGAGACACTGAGGTGACCCTGTTATAGTGGGGAAGGGAGGAGCTGCAGGCCTCCATCCATCCCTTTCCCTACACACACACACACACACACACACACACACACACACACACACACTCACACCCATTCACACACCATGTCAATCACAGCCCGTGTCCTGGGGAGGGACTAGCCGAGGATGGGAGCAGCCACGTTACCTGGAGGAATAAGAGGTCCAGACCCATTCTTTAGGAAGCTTACAATCTCAAATAGACAAACACACTTTGGGCAGAAAATGTGAACAGTTAATTCCCTTCCCTGCCAGTCACGTCTAAGAGAAGAGTTTCACGGAACTCAGAATTACCATCCAAATCCCCCACACACATGCAGTAAGAGAGAAAAGACAGACTTGTCCTGTGGAAATGGATCTGGTGGTATTGTGTAAACAAGGCTTTGTAATGCTGGAAGCTGCTGAAAAATGAAAAATTTTCTTTTTAATTATTAATAGACATGTATGTTTCTCAGAAACCCTCAACCCAATTGTCATGACTCTGTAATTAGAAGTGTAGAGGGTTGAATAGTAGCCCCAAGAAGATATGCCCATGTCCTACCCCTCCAGTACCTGTGAATGTCACCTTATTTGGAAATGGGGCCTTTGCAGATATAATTAGGAAAGGATCTTGAGATGAAATCATTCTGGAGTCATGGTGGGCCCCAAATCCACTGAATGGTGTCCTGAAAGGAGAGGGAGACTGGAGACGCACAGATGGAATGCCTTGTGCAGACAAAGACAGGCATTGCAGAGACGTGTCTGCAAGCAAAGGAACACCAAGGATTGCCAGAGCCACTAGAAGCCAGGAGAGAGGCGTGAGACAGACTCTCCCCCACTGCCTCCAGAGGATCCAATCCTGTGAACATCTTGATTTTGGACATGTGGCCTCTAGAACAGAGAATCAATTTCTGTTGTTTTAAGCCACCCAGTTTGTGGTAATTGGTTACAACAGTCCTAGAAATTAACACAAAAACATTATGTGGTACTTTATGGCGATAAATTTGAAAGTCTACAAAGAAAATGGATAATTCTCTGACAATATTTATACTGCCAAAAATATGACTCAGAAAGAGGTAGGGGCCGGGCGCGGTGGCTCATGCCTGTAATCCTAGCTCTCTGGGAGGCCCAGGCGGGAGGGACGCTTGAGCTCAGGAGTTCGAGACCAGCTCTGAGCAAGAGCGAGACCCCGTCTCTACTAAAAATAGAACAAATTAGCAAGTCAACTAAAAATAGAAATAAAAAATTAGCCGGGCGTGGTGGCTCGCGCCTGTAGTCCCAGCTACTCAGGAGGCTGAGGCAGGAGGATCACTTGAGCCCAGGAGTTTGAGGTTGCTGTGAGCTAGGCTGACGCCACAGCACTCTAGCCTGGGCAACAAAACTGAGACTCTGTCTCAAAAAGAAAAAAAAAAAAAGGTAGAAAACTTCAACCATTCGGCAAACAATAGAAAAACCTGGAAAATTTGCTAAAGAATTATCACTTTATAAAGCACCATGCTGAGATTGTTTTATAGCTAAGTTTTAGTTAACTTCCCCAAATAAATAATTCCTTTGTTATTCAAACTATAAAGACTGGAGAGAAAAGCCCCTAAGTCACTTCATAAAGCTAGAAATACCTTAATATTAAAGTCTGGTAAAGCAAGCAGAAAAAATAAGAAATGAAAATGAATGTAAATATTAAAATATAATGCTAATAAACCTGATAACGTATAAAAAGAGACCTGGCCTCCCTGCCTCCCCTTAGAGGCCCCCAGACCATGAGGTTCCCTTCAGAAGTTGAAGAGTGGGAGTGAAGAGGTTGCCGGACAGTATTGTCAGTGAGCATGCCCCCCACCTGGCCTTCCACCTCATCTCCCACCTCAAGTCAAAGAAGGGGCTCCTGAAACTCGAGGGACACAGGAGCCAATACAGACTCAAGGTGAGGGATGTGGCTGGAGCCGCCCTGGTCTGGTAGCAGATTGGGGGTGAGGACTGTGTAGAAAGGCCTGCGTTTCCAGCCTTCAGCAGGGAACGGCATGTGCACATTTCCTGTGGGCCAGAGGTGGATCTCAGGGAAAGGAGTGGTACTTAGTAGGGGTCCCCACATCTGGCAGAACAACAGCCAGGCGGCTGAGGGAGAAGTCTACACCGCCACCTTGAGGAGGCATTGCCTGGATCAAAGGCTCTGTAGGAGAGAGAGCCCCCCTCAGTAACTGTGACTTCGGGTACCAGCACCAGATAGCAGTGGACCAAGCTACTAGGACCTTCCTGCTCCTCATCTCTGCTCTCTCCCAGAAAGCCCCTGCTATGGTCAATTCGATGTGGCAGCTTGACCGGCTCACAGGGTGTCCAGATATTTGGTTGAACAATATTTTGGGGTGTGTCTCTGAGGGGGTTTTGGGAAGGGGCTAGCATTTGAATTGGTGGACTGAGTGTGGGAAAATTTCACTTTCTGCTTGCAGCTTACTGAGCAGATATCTGTACAACAAACTGGTTCTACCAGGAATGCAAGTGTGGCTCGGATATTAGGATAATTTAAAAGCCATGTGATCATATCTACAGATGTTGGGAAGACATTTGATAAAATTCAACACACAGTCCTAATAGAAAACACTGGTAAATAGGCATCAAATAACCATTTAAAGCTTTTCTGTGTACCTAAAACCTACAATTAGTATCTACTTTTGATTTAAAAATGAAGAAAAGTACAAAGAAAAACAAAAATCTCTCATATTGGCATCACCTAGAGCTAATAAGTTGGCATATTTGCTTTTTTTAAAGAAAAATTATTCTGCATAATACATGTTTGTTAAAAAGCATTCAAACAATGGAAAAAAGTGCAATGATGAAATATTTTTTTAAATCATCAACCAAAAACAGTCATTGTTAATATTACGTAAACATCATTTCAGGTATCTTTCAATGCATATTTACAGATAGAAGAATGGAGACAACACATTCAATTTTACTTAAGTTTGTGTCCATGTTTATGAGAAATATTGGTCTGTACTTCTCTTTTCCTGTAATGTCTTCACCTGGTTTGGGTATTAAGGTAACACAGTCCCCATAAAATGAATTGGGAAGTGTTCTATATATCCCTATTTGAAAAAAAGTGTTTTATAGTATTAGTATTTTCTTTTTAATATGTTTCCTAGAATCCATGAGTAAAGCTTTCTGGGCCTAAAGTTTCCTCTGTGGGAAGTTTTAAATTACAAATTCGGTTTTTGAAATTAATATAGGGATATTCAAATTTTCTATTTCTTCTTGGGCCAGTTCTAATAGTTTCTGACTTTGAAGAAATTTTTCCACTTCATTTAGGTTGTCCAGTTTGGGGACATAAAGTTGTTCATAATATTCTATTCTCTTAACCTTTTGTTTTTTTTAAATATAGACAGAGTCTCACTGTGTTGCCCAGGCTGGAGTGCAGTGGCTGAATCATAGCTCACTGTTATCTTGAACTCCTGGGCTCAAGCAATCCTCCTGCTTCAGCTTCCTGCATAACTGGGACTACAGCCACACCATCACGCCTGCTTAATTTTTAAAATTTTTGTAGAGACAGGGTCTTACTGTGTTGCCCAGATTGGTCTTGAACTGACCTCAAGTGATCCTCCTGCCTTGACCTCCCAAACTGTTAGGATCACAGGCATGAGACACTGCACCTGGCCTATTCTCTTATCCTTGTAATATCTGCAGAGATCACAGTGATGCCCCCTCTTTCAGTTCTAGTATTAATATTTTATGTCTTCCCTCTTTTTTGTTTGGTTAGTTTAGTTTAAAACTTATCAAAATATCAATCAGAACTAGCTTTTGATTTCATTGATTTTCTCTATTATTGATCTGTTTTATTTAATCAGTTACTGTACTTTATGAATTTTTCTTCCACTTGCTTTTGCTTTAATTTGTCTTTTTCCAACTTTTTGAGATATGGATATAGATTATTGGTTTTAGATTTTTCTTCTTTCTAATATAAACATTTAAAGCTATAAATTGTTTTCTTAGGACTGCTTTAGCTGCATCTTATAAGATTTGATTAAAATATTTTCCAACTTCCTGTGATTTCTTCTTTGACCCATTGAATTATATAGAACTGTATTGTTTAATTCCTAAATATTTTGGGCTTTTCTAATTATCTCACTTTTATTGAGTTCTAATTTAATTCCATTGTGACCAGAGAATATACTCTATTAATTTCAGTCCTTTTAATTTTATGGCCTAGTATAAGGTGTATCATATACACTTCAAAAGAATTTAATTGAACATTTTGTGCTGTAATGCCCTACATATATCAATTAAGAGGTTGTTTTTTCATTTTTTCTTTTTCATTCTATCTTTTTTTTTTCAAAATATTAAGGGGATATAAATGATTTTGTTACATGGCTTGAGTCAGGGCTACAAGTGTGCCCATCACCAAAATAGTATTTATTGTACCTATTAGGTAGGTTTTTTCCCCCTCTCCTCCTCCCCCCGGCTTGATTTCCAATGACATTTACTTCCCTCTGTGCACTTGTATGTCCATAGGTTAGTTCCAATTTATTAGAGAGTACCTGTGGTGTTTATTTTTCCATTCTTGAGATATTTTGCTTAGGATAATGGTCTCCACTTCCTTCCAAATTGCTGCAAAAGGCATTAATCCATCCTTTTTCATGGCTAAGTATACATACTTACTATTATGCATATATCACACATTGTTAATCCACTCATGAATTCATGGGCACTTGGGTTGATTCCAGATCTTTGCAATTGTGAATTGTGCTGCAATTAATATTCGCGTGCAGGTGTCTTTTTGATAAAATTACTTCTTTTCCTTTGGGTGCATACCCAGTAGTGGGATTGTTGAATCAAAGCATAGGTCTGCTTTTCGTTCTTTGAGAAATCTCCATACCATTTTCCATAGAGGCTGTACTAGTGTGCAGTCCCACCAACAGTGTATAAGCATTCTTTTTTCTTTGCATACACACCAGCATCTATTATTTTTGGATGTTTTAATGAAAGCTCTTCTAACAAGAGTAAGGTGATATATCTCATTGTGGTTTTAATTTGCATTGCCCTGATGATTAGTGATGTTGAGCATTTTTTCATATGTTTATTGGCCATTTGTCTATCTTCTTTTGAAAAGCTTCTGTTCATGTATTTTGCCCACTTTTTAATGGGGTTGTTTGTTTTTTTCTTGATGATTTGCTTGAGTTCTTTGTAGATTCTGGATATTAGCCCCTTATTGGATGTGTATTTTTTCCATTCTGTAGGTTGTCTGTTTGCTCTGTTGATTATTTCCTTAGCTGTGTAGAAGCTTTTTAATTTAATCAAGTCCCATTTATTTATTTTTATTGTTGCTGTAATTGCTATTGGGGTCTTAGTCATAAATTCTTTGCCTAGTCTGATATCTAGAATTTTCCCTACATTTTCTTCTATAATTCTTATGGTTTCATGCCTTACGTTTAAATCTTTTATCCATCTTGGGTTAATTTTTGTGAGTGATGAGAGATAGGGGTCTTCTGCATGTGGCTGTCCAATTTTCCCAGCACCATTTCTTGAATAGGGCTTCTTTTTCCCAGTGTATATTGTTGTCTGCTTTGTCAAAGATCAGTTGGCTATAGGTAGATGGTTTTATATATGGGTTCTCTATTTTTGTTCCATTGTACTATGTCTCCATTTTTGTACCAAAACCATGCTGTTTTGGTCACTATAGCCTTGTAGTATAGTTTGGTAATGTGATGCCTCCAGATTTGTTTCTTTTTGCTTAAGATTGCTTTGGCTATTTGGGCTCTTTTCTGGTTCCAAATGAAGCATGGAATTATTTTTTCTAGATCTGTGAAATATGACATTAGTATTTGACAGGGATTGTATCGAATCTGTAAATCACTTTGGGTAGTATGGACATTTTAACAATGTTGATTCTATCAATCCACGAGTGTGATATGTTTTTCCATTTGTTTGTGTCATCTGCGGTTTCCTTCCTCAATGTTTTGTAGTTCTCCTTGTAGAGATATTTCACCTCCTTGGTTAAGTATATTCCTAGGTATTTTATTTTCTTTGTAGTTATTTTGAATGGTATTGAGTCTTTGATTTGACTCTCAGCTCGACTATTATTGGTATATAGAAATGCTATTAATTTGTGTACATTGATTTTGTAACCTGAGACTTTGCTGAATTTATTTATCAATTCTAGGAGTCTCTTGGTGGAGTCTTAGGATTTTCTAAATATGTCATATTGTCAGTGAAAAGCAATAGTTTGACCCCCTTCTTTCTCAATTTGGATACTCTTTATTTCTTTCTCTTGCCTGATTGCTCTGGCTAGGACTTCCAACACTATGTTGAATAGAAGTGGTGACAGTGGGTATCATTGCCTTGTTCCAGTTCTTAGGGAAAATGCTTTCAACTTTTCTCCATTCAGTATGATGTTGGCTATGGGTTTGTCATAGATGGCTTTTATAATTTTGAGATATGGTCCTTCTATGCTTAGTTTGTTGAGGGTTTGTATAATTAAATGGTGCTGGATTTTGTCAAATGTCTTTTCTGTATCTATTGAGATGATCACATGGTTTTTGTTTTTGCTTCTGTTTATGTAGTGAATCACATTTATTGATTTATTAATACATATGTTGAACCATCCTTGTATCCTTGGGATAAAGCCCACTTCTGGTCATGGTGGCTTGTTTTTTTGATGTACCATTGAATTCAGTTTGCTAGTATTTTATTGAGGATTTTTACATCTATATGCATAAGGGACATTGGTCTGTAGTTTTCTTTTTTTGTCCTTTGCTGTAATTGGTATCAAGGTGATACTGGCTTCATAGAATGAGTTGGGAAGGATTCCCTCTTCAATGTTATGGAATAATTTCTGCAATATTGGTACCAGTTCTTCTTTGTAGGTCTAATATAATTTGGCTATGAATCCATCTGGCCCAGGGCTTTTTGTTGTTGTTGGAAGACTTTTTATTACTGCTTTAATCTTGCTGCTTATTATTAGTCTGTTCAGGGTTCTGTTTCTTCCTGATTGAGTCTTAGGAGGTTTTGTGTCTCCAAGAATTTGTCCATTTCTTCTGTGTTTTCTAGTTTATGTGTATAGAGATTTCCGTAGTATTCATGGATGATGTTTTGTATTTCTGTGGTATCAATTATAATGCCTCCTTCTTCATTTCTGATTGAGCTTATTTGAGACCTTTCTTTTTTTTTTTTTTTTTTTTTTGGAGACAGAGTCTCACTGTGTTGCCCGGGCTAGAGTGCCGTGGCGTCATCCTAGCTCACAGCAACCTTAAACTCCTGGGCTCAAGCGATCCTCCTGCCTCAGCCTCCCGAGTAGCTGGGACTACAGGCATGTGCCACCATTCCTGGCTAATTTTTTCTATATATTTTTAGTTGTCCAATTAATTTCTTTCTAATTTTAGTAGAGACGGGGTCTCGCTCTTGCTCAGACTGGTTTCGAATGCCTGAGCTCAAACAATCCATCCACCTCGGCCTCCCAGAGAGCTAGGATTACAGGCGTGAGCCACCACGCCCGGCTGAGACCTTTCTTTTCTATTCCTGGTTAATCTAGCAAGAGGTCTATCAATTTTGTTTATCTTTTCTTTTTTTTTTCTTTTTATTTCAGGGTATTATGAGGGTACAAGCATTACGGTTACACTTTATGTCTTTGCCTCACCCAAGCGAGGGTTAGAGGCATGCCTTTCCACGCAACAATGCTCCCCGTGTTCTTTAGTTGTGGGCTTACCTCCCCATCCCCCTAATCCCTGGAGAGTATTACTGCCATGTTAGCACTCTAGTGTTCATCAATTAGTACCAATTTGATGATGAGTACAAGTGGAACCCATTCTTCTGATCTTGTGGTACCTCACTTTGGATAATGGGTTTAAGTTTAATCCAGGAAAATATAAGAGGTGCTAGATCACTGTTGTTTCTTATGATTGAATAATATTCCATTGTATACATATACCAAATGTTTATCTTTTCAAAGAACCAACTTTTTTTTCACTGACCTTCCCCTCCACACCATTTCATTTAATTTTGCTCTTACCTTTGTTATTTGTTTTCTTCTGCTGGCTTTGGGTTTTGTTTGCTCTTCTTTTTCTAGTTCCTTGAGATGTGAGATTAGGTTGTTAATTTGTGATCTTTCTTTGTTTTTGATGTAGGCATTTAAAGCTATAAATTTTCCCCTTAATTTCCATGACTTTATGCAGAATTGAGTGTTATTCTTGGAATTGATTTCTAGTTTTTTTTCCACTATGGTCTGAGATGATACATGGTATGATTTCAATTTTTAAAAAATTTTCGAGACATGTTTTGTGGCCTGAGATGTCAATCTTGGAGAATGTCCCATGGCTGAGAAGAATGCATATTCAGTAGGTTTTGGATAGAATATTCTGTAACTGTCTGTTAGGTCCATTTGTTTTAGGGTTCCATTTAAGTCCAGTATTTTTTAAATTTATTTTCTGCTTTGATGATTTGTCCAGCTCTGACAGTGGGGTGTTGAAGTCCCTAGCAATTATGATACTACTGTTTCTTTCCTTCCTTAGCTCTAGTAGAATTTGTTTTATGTATCCAGGAGCTCCTGTGTTAGGTATGTATATATTTAGGATTGTTAAGTCTTCTTGTTGAATTGCTCTGTTTACCATTATATAATGACCATCTTTGTCTTTCTTTGCCATTGTTGATTTAAGATCAATTTTATATGATATGAGAATGGCTATACCTGCTCTCTTTTGGTTTCCATTTGTGTGGAATATTTTTTCCCATCCTTTCACATCGAGCCTGTGTGTGTCCTTGTGGTTTAGATGCGTTTCCTGGAGACAGCAGATACTTGGCTTATGTTTTTTCATCCATTCAGCCAGCCTATGTCTTTTGAGTGATGCGTTTAAACTGTTCATGTTGAGAGAATTGATATGTGAGATATTGTTCTTTTCATCATGTTGGATAGTACCTTATTGCTTTGTTTTCCCTCTTGTGGTATTATTTTAAAAGAATTGTGAGCTTTAGCTTTATGGGGTGATTTTACACTGGTGGGTATCTATTGTGTCGATTCATGTATAATGTAGTTCTGAGTATTTCCTGCAGGGCAGGTCTGGTCATGACAAATTCCCTCAGTGTTTGTCTGTCTTAAAAAGACTTAATTTCTCCATCAATTCTGAAGCTTTGTTTTGCAGGATACAAAATTCTAGGCTGGCAGTTGTTCTATTTAAGCAGATTGAAGATGGGGTCCCATTCCCTTCTGGCTTTTAAGGTTTCCATTGAGAAGTCTGCAGTTAGCCTGATGGGTTTTCCTTTGTAGGTTATTTGTTGCTTTCATCTTGCTGCTTATAGAAATTTCTCCTTCATTTTGACTTTGGGCAGGTTGATTACTACGTGTCTTAGAAATTTTTGCTATGAATCTTCCCAGTGTTCAATGACCATCTTGTATCTGGATGTCTGTATCTCTGGTGATACCAGGGAAGTTTTCCTCAGTAATTCCCTTGAATAGATAGATTTTCCATGCTTTTATCTCTTTCTTCTTTTCCCTCATGGATAACTATAATTTGCACGTTAGTTTGCTTCGTGTAGTCCCATGTCCCTCTAAGTGATTGCTCAGCCTTTTTTATTCTCTTCTCTGCCTCTTTAAATGACTGGGTTAGCTTGAAAGCCTTGTCTTTAAGCTTTGAGATTCTTCCTTCTCTTTGGTTTGGTCTGTTGCTGAAGCTTTCTGCTGTGTTTTGAAATTCCCCAAATGACTCTTTCATTTCTTTAAGTTCTGTTATATCCTTTCTTATGTTGTCTAGCTCGCTAGTGATTTTTTCATTAATATCCTGAAATTTTTTTTTGGCTTCTTTTTGTTGGTTTTCAACTTTCTCTTTAATTACATTCATCTTATTTGCCATCCATATTCTGAACTCCATTTCTGTCATTTCAGCAGTTTCCTTGTTGGAGTTCACTAGTGTAGTTCCACTGTGATCCCTTGGTGGTGTTGAACTGTTTTGTTTTTTCATGTTGCCATGGCTCTTTTGTTGGTTTCTTCTCATCTGCAACCTCTTTTATGACTCAGGGGTAATAGGTTTGTGGGGTACCTGTTCTTTGCTGGGAACTCTCCTGCTTAATTAGAAGAAGAGTGATCCCTAGATGGCACTTTTTTCCTACTCTGGAATGTTGATATGGCAGGGGAAGGGCATGGGCACTAAAGGCCCATAAAGCAGCTGTTCTGATTTGTCCTGTTCACCTGTGATTGCCACTGTTCAAGCCTATGCTGGATGATCTTTGTACTAGGTGTTGGGTGGTTCCCAGATACTTGTAGGAAGTCCAAGTTGGGAGCTGGGTGAAACCCTGTCCATGGACGCTGGTGTTGTAGTGATTGCTCCGCCTGGGGTCTCCCTGCAGAGGTGACAATGGCAGCTGGGTTAGACTATCTAAGCAATGGTTGTAGGTTTCTGGGCTGTGGGTATTTGCTTGAACCAGGTCCCAGTGTAATGGTGGCTTGAGGCTGGGGGTAGAGTGCATGGTGGGGTGTTGGACATTGGAGCAGTTCCACCAGCTCTGCAGCAGTGGAGTCTTGGGGTCCAGATATAGAGCTGGAATCTTGGGGTCAGTGTCCTGGGCCTGGCAGAAGCTATGGAGCCACAGGGGTGGAGCCTCAGGCTCCGGCAAAAGAAAGCCTCACAGCCCAGACTGGGGAGGAGCCAGAAGCAGGGCTTCTGAGCACAATCTCATACCTGGAAGCAGGGCTGTTTAGGCAGTAGACTGATCCGACCTAGCGGAGGATGGTGGAGACAGGGCCTAGCAGGCAGCGGGCTGTTCCACAGGCTTTGGAACCATGGATGCCAAGTCGTGCAGGTGGGGATCGGGTCCAGCGGCCCAGGAACTGCAGAGCTCTCCCCACCCCACCCCAGGCCCCGCTGAAGCAATGGCTCAAAGCTTCCCAGGTCGGAGCCTGTAGCACCCCAGGCAAGTCCTCTGCTCAGATCCTACTGCACTGGAGGGGAGGGGCGCTTGGCTCCCTGTCACAGGGTACAGCTCAGAGGAGTGTGTGCTCAGTCTGCTCCCTCCCCAGCTCAGTGGGGGAGATGTGAAGGCTACTGCTGCAAAGCCGAGTCCTGTGCTGACCTGGCGCTGTGCACCTGAGAGCACAAGATGGTGTCAGCTGCAGAAATCTGGGATTGGCTGTTGCCAGATCCTTTCCATACCTATTGTCTGGTCAACGACTCTGCACAGACTCTAGGCAGGTCCCTGTCTGTCCAGACAGAGGCCAGTGGCAGTAGAAGGAACCCTCTCACAACTCACACAGCACCTGCGGGGGGAGCGTGGCCCCCCAGCCCTCTATCCTCCTATTCTTCCCTGCCTGTAGGTGCCTCCCCACAGATCCCTTTGATCTTGTCCAGTGTATTGTCCTGTCGCCTTCTTTTTCACACTGAGTGTCCCACATTGCTTCTCAGTGATTTCCCAATGTTCCTTTTGAGAAGAGCTATCTGTAGGTGGGCATCTGCCTGCAGTTCACACTCCTTTCCCTGAGAGCAGTGTGCTCGTGGGCTGATTCTATATTTTTGCTGATTTTTTATCTATTTCTATCAGTTGCTGAGGCAGAGGTATTAAAACCTCCAGTTATGATTAATGAATTGTCAATTCTCCCTTTGCTTAATATTTTAATGGTAGAAAAGGAGAAAAGTGAATAAACACCAGATGGAGCTAAGAGAAAACAAAGAGCAACACAGCATATTTAAACCCAAATATATCAGTTATTCCATTAAATACAAAAGGACTTAACACTACAATTTAAGACAGAAATTATATGATGAGTTTTTTGAAATGACCCAGCTTTATTTATATAAGAGACACATTTTAGATATAAAGCTGCAGATAAGATAAAACTGAAAGGATGACTAGAGATATATCATATGTACAGTGAGCACAAGAAAGCTGGAGTGGGTATATTCATATCAGGCAAAATAAACTTCAAGATAAGGAGAACTATCAAAGATAAGCAGGG